>JBAMYA010056857.1:0-29560 GCA_037176975.1 Arrhamphus sclerolepis | reverse complement strand
ATATTATATTATATTATATTATATTATATTTAGCGACCTCTGTCGGTTGTTTTAGGACCGACTATTTATAAAGTGCTGAGTAATTCAGCAGCCAATAAGCTACTAGATTTCGGTTGTCCCGCCTCTCCTGATGTTGATTGATGTGCCTCTGATCCGAGTCTTTTTAGAATTGCATATAAACATCTTCTTCAAGATTAAATTGCGTGTATGTCCAACTTTCAACGGTTCAATTAACATATTTTGGCACCAACAAATATATAGGTTATGGGAAAACAATAGAATTGCGTAGAAACGATATCAGCATTTACCAATTAAAAGTTGTTTTGTTTTGTTTGTTTTTATTTCCGTAATGTGTCGTGCAACATCTTGTAAATAAAAACGAGGTTTTTAAAAAAATGCTTCCACGGGGAGGCTTCGTGTTTTTGTAGTTCTCAGCAGATCCAGCAGAGGGCGCGGACGTCTTAGGATAGAGGAGGGAAAGCCCGGCCGTCTGAGTTGAAAACTCACCCTCTGCCAGGTGTCGGCTGCAGCATCAGCACCGCTCCTCCTCCTTCTCCTCTTCCTCCTCCTCTTCCTCCTGTCTGCAGTACAGAGAGAGAGAGGAGGCAACAGAGCCACGCGCTTGTGTTTCCTTCTGCATCTCCTGCGTTCTCCGCGAGGCTCCAATGAATCAGCAGCAGGAAACCTGGAAGTAAGTGGCTCCACTAACAACACCTTATAACTGTTTTTTTTTTCTTTAATTATTTCATTTAAGAGCAACGCCGGCATCGGTTTCTAGAAGATGTGTCGCACATTTATTTGTAGGTTTCCTCTGTGCTCTCAACGCCAAACTTAATTAAGATGAAAATTAATCATCTTGTTTTTTGAGAGAAATTGGAGTTCTTTTTTGGGGGGGAGGTTGCGTCAGGTTTATATATACATATATGTAAAGCAGCTTGGTTTGAGAGAAATTGAGGTCAGAGGGGAGAACAGGTTGGTGTGAAGGATACAGCAGGTCAAGTGTGTGCGTGCGCGTGCGTGTGTGTTCCTAATGATCAAGCATAGATTACAGGCTTTAGACGTCTTGACTTCAGCTATGATCCACTGTGCTGAGAGATGGCATCCAAGAGGATTTGGAGGAATTCCTATTGATTTTTATTTATTTATTTATTTTTGAGCAGTGTTAGTACTGAGTTGTTACATTATTGTGGCATAATATAAGGCTCAAATAACTGTTTAATAAATGTTTGTTACACTACTTAACAAAATCTCTGATTCTGTTTGGATCGTAGGTGTTATATCCAGATTTGAAACTGTAGAAACTGTTCAGAGTAGCTGGTAAACTTACTCTGAGACACTCTACGTGGACTTTGTAGGAAGTGCGTTTTTATTGAAATTGTCTGCTGTTGCTATTGATCCCAGCATCAGAGACTTCCCACATGTATGGATTGACTGGTCCGTCTTCCTCCCAGTCTTGTTAGCATGGAGGCTGAAGCTGCAACAAAGCGGCCTGGTAGATCCCATGGCCTTTCAGCTGCAGGCGCCGCTCTGGATGCTGATGCATGTGTGATGGATTCATTACATCTGACCTCAGCTATGTCTGAGCAGCGATCAATGGGTGCAGATCTCTGCCAGGAAAACCACTCGCACCAGTGTGTCTGTGTGTGTTTCACAAAGCCCATGAGGGTAGTGCACCGGTCCTAACCTTCAAGGCCGTTTCACAGGAGGCTAAGGAGAGCAGAAGGAAGAGAGGGATGATAAGTTAGCTGAAGGAGAAAGTGAAGGGGTAGTATGTCAGCATGTCTCTCAGTGATGTGCAAGGTTTCACTTCTGATACGTTTTTCTTGTCGCGATCACGCGTAATTAAACAATTTCTGACACCAAATCGTGAAGTGTGAATGAAGTGTCAGCATGCACGCAAGCGCGTGTTCTCAGATTTGTAGCTGCTTTTGTCTGGGAGGAGGCGGTGATGCGGTAGCCCTTCCCCTGCAGTCGTGATCAGGACATTGGAGGTTGACGAGACGGACACGCCTCCACTGATGGCACTCAGACACACACTTGTTTTCATCTGTGTGCAACATTTAGCTGAATATCTGCGACTAGTCAAAGGGAAGCGTCTGCTTGTTTCCTGACTTCAGGAAAAGTCCACATCATGAATATTTCATGGTTCTTCTCCAGCTCTCAAAACAAAGTTCTCCATCAGAAGAGAACCAAGGAGCTGTTTTCTCTATCCAGAACTGTGTCACCTTCCTCTGCCCTCAGCATGAAACCAGTTTAAAATATTCCCCGTCACCCCTCCAGAACCTTCATCTCGCTCGATTCTTCACTCACCTCTCCCTGATCCCTCGCCTATCCTCCCTCCCCCACACCCCTGGGGTTTGCACATTACACATTCACATTTACACTTTGTAATAACAACTAGAAGCCCCCTCCATACACACACACGCAGACACATACACACACACACACACTCTTGTTGCTCTCTGCAGCATCTTTTGTCTCCATTTCCATATTTTCTTAAAATAAACAGAAATGACTCAGCCTGTCTGAGTTGTGCTCAGCTACTCTTTGTCTGAGCAGCTTTATGTCTGACTGTACGTCTGAGGGTGGAAACGACCTCCTCACCTCTCCTCTTTGTCCCACCTCACACAGTTTCACCCACCAGCCATGTAAGAGTTAACATTTTTTTTTTTCCTTTTGCGACAGACATTAGGGTAGTGGGTGGAGGGGCTCTGCTAATAACAATGCGGTGTTGCCAGCAGACACTATGTTTTCTCCTTCTTGCCGTACCCGTCTGCATCTGTACCTGCAGCCGTCCTGCTCATAAGTCTTCCTCAGAATCGCTTTACGTCTGCCCGCGCTGCTCAGTTCATCTTTGTCACTTTTTGGTCTTCATCTCTTTGTCCTTCCAAGCATCCAGACCACAAAGCTGCATCACAGCCAGTGTCTTGGAGACTCTTTCCCAGGCTGAAAATATAACGGTGAAGAAGAAGAGGGTTTTGTCTTCGTCCTGATGTCTGAGTTCCTCGTGTTTCTTTGTGTTTCACTTGGACACATACACACACTCTCACGAGGCTCACTCTTAATTTTGAAAGTATTTTTGTGCTTTTGTACTTTTCTTTTTCCTGATTTTATCACACTAAACTGAGCTGAGCTCGTGTGTCATCACACGCTGACATGCAAACTGCATTTGACCAGTTTTTTATTGTTTGGCCAATAAATCCCATTACTTGCATATTGTAATTTTTTTTTTCTCCATTTCATAGCAAACCAGCCAGTCTGAATGCAATAAAGAAATATATGAGCTTTCGTTGCAGATGATCTGATATTCTTATTCCCAGTTATTTGGTTAGCTTTGACCACCCACTCTGACCCAAGAATTCTGCAGAAATCCTGTTACAGTTCCCCCTGTGATGAAGGACTTCCCTCCTGGGACACAAAGGGTGTGTGTGTGGGAGTGCAGTGAGACAGAGAGGTAAAAGGGGGAGAGCCAAGAAGGGATTATTATTTAGGCAGCTGTACCCTGCTGATATGCCATCTATGAGGACAGAAATGGGATTGATTAGCTCACCCTGCCCTTATTAACACCAAATTATCCAGACAAAGGTAATGACAGGACTGAGCAGTGAGTAGGAAGCACAAAAGACTTGAAGAGAGGCATAAAACAGATGGGATGAAGGTTAACTGAACACTGTTGTGGCTGAGAAGTTGCAGATTTGTTGTTGTCAGTGCACACAAATGAAATTCACTGTTGTATGCGATTGTAACTCCTTCGCTGAAGAGTTATCGCTGGCTTCAACCACACAGACGCTCAGCAACGCCACCGTGAATCATCCTGAGAGATTCTGTCTGCAGGGCGCCTTTTGTGTCTTGTGAAAATGAAGCGTTTAGCTTATTCACGGCTATTCCTGTCTGTGTTGTGTCGCTGAAAGATGCGGGAGGAGCAGAGCTGGATGACTGAAGCTTATCTTTTTTCCCTCTTATTGCTCAGCTAGCTTTATCCTGCTGGATTATTTGATGTAAATAGATTCATAATGTCTTTGTTTGAATGTGTTTATGTTCTCACTCGGGTACTTGAGGATAACTCTTTACATTTCAGTTAAATCGAGCCGTGCAGAAGCATTCAGAAGTTGCGAATTTTGGTTTTGCATCTATTTTCTTTTTGTGCTGGAATTCAGAATCTCTGCAAATAAAAGAGATGGGAAAACACATGTAACTCTGTTTGTGCTGCTGTCCCTGTGGGACCAGTAAAACCTGTGTGCTGTGGAGATGGGGGAGGAGAAGAATAAAACAAAGTGCCAAAGATAAATGGCTCCTGAAAAAGCCACGTGCTGCTGGACCAACAACAAAAGAGGCTGAGGAAAGAGGGTGTATGTGTGTCTGTGCGTGTGCACGTGCAGGCGAAACGGTGTGCATGTATGTTTCTGAAACTGTAAACTCATCTTCTAAAAATTTAAAAGGACAAGATGAGAAGATGGATCTACGGCAAATTGCATTTTAAATGACACCAGCCACCATGATGGATCCTTTACTGACTGGAAACTATGAAAAGCACATTCTTGTAGAGCATTTTCACTTCAGGTTTTGTTTTAATATAAATCCCTCTTTTTCTGTTCCTTCCAACAATCAGTTGTTTTCATTGACTAAATATCTTCAGCCTTAGTTAAATATCAAAACTTTTCTTGCAGGTGGTAACTGTAGATGCAAAATTCTGGTTTTCCTTCTGCCTGGAGAGCAGAAATGTCGAAATACACTTAGATGTTCTTAGTTTCACCAGTGAGAACGATTGATCAGAAACAAGCGATAACGTTCATATAGAGGTTCACATTAAATATTCCCCTCCATCTGTCTAATTACAAATCAGCCACAACTCTTCATTTGTGTCCATCTGGATGTCTCATCCCTCCCACGCCAGGTCTGTGTCTCAGCTTCTCACCCACGCAGGCTGCTTCCTGCTCACAGTCAGGGACTCTCTTTTCTTGATCGTGTTTTGATTTCCACCTCAAGTTTCATCGAGATCATCTCAGCTTGTCGTTTTCCACCTTCTGAGAGAAGCCCTCTGCTGTTAAATGAAGCACTTGATAGGTTGCAGTGAAAAATCACAGGTCCCTGACTCATCTTCGCCACAGTTGAGGCCTCATCTTGTCCTCCTGCCTCATGATGTCAGTTGCCTCTAGTTTTGCGTGTGCTTTGTTTGCATTGTATCCACCACTGAGTGCTTATTTTTTATGGGTGACGTGCAGCTGCATGTGTGCATGATTTGTGGTGGTGAAAGCATGAAGCTGACCTTCAGAGAGCTGCGGTCTCCAGTCCTTTTACCCCTGATGGGAAATTCGGGGATCACAATGTCAGTCTTCCAGTTTGCTTATGGCATTTCCATGGTTACAGATGCTGGACTGCAACACTACAACAAAAAAGAAAAAAGGCAAAATTAGTAAGACATTTTTTTATTTTATTTTGTCCTTCAGTGTTAGGGGATGCACCAAATTGGTTTTGTCAGCGTTGCTGGTTGCTGAAACGCAGCTTGTTCTGCTTCAGCCATTGTGACCGAGCTTAGTGATCAACCTCCCAAGACTGCTGTCATCAGCACAAGCAGCGGTGCTACATCAGTGCCGTAATCGATCTGCCACCGTGTCCCCTCGGAGGATTCTCTCCTTCCAACACAATTGCCTCTCCGCCTCCCAAACGCTCTCCTTTCCCACCACTCTGAATTTTCCACATGCCTTATAAAACCAGTTAATTAGTTGATTGCGTGCACCAGTCAAAGGGTAATCTCAGGGGCAGACAGTAGGTGGAAAGCCTCACATTTTATTTACGTGTTTGTCAAACCTCATGAATTTCCTCATCTCTCAGCTGTCTTTGTTTCCAGACAGGAAATCAGCATTATACTAACTACTATATTAGATTATTATACTATCTTTGCTGGCTTTTTCTTTAAACATATCAAGCTCACCAAGCCTCCAGGACATAAAAAATCACATCATAACATTTCTCTTTCCAGTGCATTTGGAAAGGATTCGGCTCTGCACATCTTCTGCAGCATTGTGTGAGCCACAGGCAGTGGAGCTGCCATCTTAGCAGTGAGTTCACTGAAACAACTGCCACCAGACACATGAAGGAGCTACCTGCTAATGAGAACCGACACCTCAGCTGCAAATATAATTAGAAGGTGGGAGTTGTGCTTGAACTTTGGAAACTATTCAGCGTGATGGTTTGAGGATTGATAGCTCTGCCTATTCTCAACGAAAAGTACCTGGATACAACATTTACGTGACAGATTTGATCAACTGAACTTTAACTTCTTTTTTTTTTTAGTTTAGTATATATTGTGGGAAAAGCTACTCCTCCTGGGAGGTTTTAATGCACTGAGAGAATTCCAGTGCATAATTGTGGAGATATTTAAAATTTCCCAAATCATTTTATGTTGATGTCCCATCGTCTTATCATCCTCTAGACAGTAGCAACAAGCTACTGTCAGCCAAAACCAAAATCCCAGAAAAAAGTTAAGAACAGAAAATGTTCAGTCACTAGGCTGGGAGAGAGATGCTGCCTCAAGCAGGGGAGTTTAAATCCCCCAGAGTTCATGAGTGGGAGGAGAATGGAGTGGGAGGTGGACAGGTTCATTGGTACGGTGTCTGCAGTAAGACGGACACCCTGGACAAGTCACCAGTCCATATGATGACTCCTATGGGTACTTGGATAGAGTTTGCTTGTAATGATACAATAGATCTGATTACTGGAGTTCACATGTTGACATAAATCGGGGAGTTTCATGGTAGCTTAGCAATGTTGCCTTACAGCTAGCAGGTTCCTGGTTCAGGTCCCACTTTCCAAAAACATACAAATCAGGTACATTGGTGTTTCTAACCCACAGGAATGTGTGCGAGTGTGTGATTGGTTGGTTGGTTGTCTGCATGTGGCCCTGCGATGGGCTGGCTACCTGTCTATGGTATACCCTTGCTGAAATAGGATCCAGCAGATCCCTGTGAAACTGCACAGGAATAAGCAGGTATACATGATGGATAGATGGACATATGTCAGGATTTGGTTTATGCTTTTGTTTTTAGCTGAATCCTGTCATTAACCTCACTGGCGATACAACATATTAGACATAATAGACACAAAAAAAAAAACAGGGTGTACCCCAAGTAGCAACCATCCCACTTCCAGGTTGAAGCTCATCCAGAAAGTGTGTTTTGTTGTAGATCCTCCACTGACCATTAGGCGCTGGCTTCAAACCAGAGCAAATCATCATTGACCTCCATGTTAAAAGGTCCAATTTTGAAGCAGAATGAAGCATATTAACAACCTGGTTCAATTATATATTTTTTTTTACATCTGTGGTTACATATATCCATGACAACTGTACAGGGAGTGATTTTTTTTTTTTTTGCACCACATAAGATAAATGCATATTTAACAATAAAGCTGACCAATTAAATGCCAGGATGTCATTTGACGTGCTTTACTGACAGCTAGCCATTGTCTCTGTCAGCTCTGTCCCGTCTCTTTGCAACATGGCGCTGTGCAGTTTGAGGAAAAATGGGCTTCAAAGGCTCTCTGTACAAATCTGCGGGTCACGTGGATCCCACGATTGGGATTTATCCCATAGAGAAGCTTCCACTTCTTGTTTATTATGAATTCTGCTCACACTTAACATGTTTTTCATAACACTGGAGATTTTTTGTATATTTAATGGTTCCCAGATAGTGATATCCAGTACTCATTGAGGCATTTTTTCTTGGAGGGAAAAAAAGCGCATGAGAAAATATAAAAGTGCACCTATCTTTGCTGGCTTTCTTCTGCTAGCGTCAGGGGAATTCAGTTACTTATCTCTCAACACTTTCACATGATTATATATTTTCTTCTGTCTGTGAAATGAACACCTGTGTCGCTTACCTGCTATTATTAACAACATGAAAATTATTGCTACTTGACTGTGGCACACTATATTTTATGCTTGAATTGCCATTTGATTGTAATTACAAATGGTATTTTACTGTCACTTCCTGCAGTGTCTTTTCATCCCGTGATAACACAGTGACGAGCAGGAAAGACTGGATCTAAACCACCTTCAGTGGCTCTTCTTCCTCTTCTTTTCCTTTCAGCTTTTCCCTTCAGGGGTCGCCACAGCGACTCATTCATCTCTGTCTAACCCTCTCCTCTGCATCCTCTTCTTTAACACCACCTGAGAAAAGAAAAGGCAGATAGTTCTTTGAATGTTGCTTCAAAAGTGTCATACCTGTTGCTCCGTCTTAGTTTTCTTTCTTGTCCTTTATTTTCCAGATTGAAAAATCTCCATCCCTCTGAACGCCCATCAAATGCAGCTTTGCTAACCCCCCGCAAATGAATATTGCAACGTCTATGGATTGACTGAATTATTTAACAGAAGGGCCTGCATCACCGAGACCCCGAAGAAAAAAGGGCATATAGGGAAGTAACTTTTTGTAACTCCATAAATGGCCTCAAGCACCTGAACGTGCCTAACAAACATCCGACATGAGCATTCCAACTAGTTTCCAGGGACTGAGCGTCAATGTTGACAGAGGGGAAAAGATTGGAAGGAAAACACAGATCCAGTTCTCTCAGCCTGATGATGACAATGCCAATCAGTTATCTTCAGTCTCCTATCAAGACAGAAGAGGTATGATTGAGGACACTGGCTGCAGCACAAGCCCAGTTCCTCCTCTGGTCTCCCAAAGTGAATCCCCAGATAAGTTAGTGATCTGGGGTTCAGAGCAGCAATGCATGGAGGCTGAGTTCAGAGAGTTTGAGCTTTTGAAGTGTCAGGACATACATCAGTTCCTGCGAGGTAGAAATCACGAGGAAGAGGAAGATGAAGATGATGGAGGGAGTATTAAAGATGGAAGAGATGACGGTCCCATGTCTATATCCTCTAGTTCAACGGCCAGCTCTGTTTCAATTGGCATAAGGAAAAATGACAATGACAGCAACAAAGTGGAGGGAAGGATACATGGGGGTACGGAGAAAAAGACGGCCTGTCGCAGCACTGAGGAGCTTGACACATGCGTGACAGCCTCAGTGGAGAAAAGGGACACCAGGTCAGACAAGGACAGACGGAGGGGAGGCCTGAAAGAGTCCAAGTCTGAGACGAATGTGTTTGTCTCCAGTCTGTCGGCTGCTTCCCTCAGTGGAAGCTTGTCTAGTGCTTTGGATTCCAGTGGGGAGAGATCCCTCATCTCTCTGTCCAAGGCTAACCCTTATCCCAGCGCCAACAACACTACCTCAGCCCAGTCCAGCAGAAGAGCAACCTCTGTAGATGCCAATCAGAACTCTCCACCAATGCATCCTCCTCCTGAATACTGTAACCAAGATAAGCTACTTGAGGAGAGGGGTCATTACAGAAATGTCCTGTCCTCAGATGTAGGTTTTGGCCAACGGAGAAAGGCTGGATTCGAGGAGAGGGTGCTGCCACCACGACGCCAGCAGCTTGTCAGACCCCTCTGTCAGACAGAGATTGGAAGAGAAAAGAACCTGACAGAGTCCAGAGCCCATCAAGCTGAGAGCATGGACCCGTCCTCCGTAAGCATGTCTCCAGATTCTTACAGAAGGACATCAAACAGAAAGTTTGCTAAATCATCTTTACGGGAACCATCAGATTTCTCCCACCTTTACAACACATATGGAGTCCCCCAGCCCAAGCAGCCCGATCAGGCATCACAGAGGGAGGTTCCACCAGTACAAAAACAGCCAGTTACAACTGCCCAGCATAGACCTGGGCCCTCAGAGAAGAGACCCCAGACTCAGCTCACCTACCGAAGAAACTGCTACAGTCCCAACAGGGCTGGGAACGCATCTAATCCATCTACCCCTCCCCACTCTCCTCACAGGACACCACAGGACTCACCACGAAGGCAACCGTCTATGTTCATGGTTTCCAGGAATGTCTCTGGAGTGACGAGAAGCATCCCGTCAGGATTCAACCCCACTGTTCAGACGTCAGCACAGGGCTATAGCAACAGCTGCTTGAGAGCACCAGTCAAAACTAATGTAAGCACAAGTGGAATCCCTAAAGCGCCTCTTAACAACCAGCAGAGCTCCCCTAACTCTAACCCCAGAGAGAGTTCTCCGTCACCTAAGCTTAAACCTAAAGGTGTTCGCCCCAAAATCATCACCTATGTCCGCAAGAACCCTCAGTTTAAGCCACAAGCTACTGATGGACCTTATCAGGTATCCTCTCTGCCATCCAGGCTTTCAACATGCACCCACAACCAAACACCCACTTCCTTCAAGGATGCACCTAAAGACCCTTCCAAGGCTGATGCAGAAACTCGAAGAGCCCCAGTACTTTGTGCCTCCAATCTCCTTTATGAAAAGTACCGCCAAGAGATGCAAACAAACATTTTCCCACCGGGGATGCAGAGCAGAAGCATCAGAGCTCCTGGGCACACGAACACAGTCCCCCCTGCACATTCACACAGCCACACTGCACCCCCGAAACTGGGCAGCAAAGCAGACAACTTCTACGGGTCACCAGCAGATGTGAGTATAATGTCTAGGCTTTATTTCATCAACCTGAAACAATTAAATGAATAATCAAGGTTGCATTCTGATTGATCCTCATTTTCAGCCTCCCACTACATTTGCAATCTGGTTTCTTTGTCAATAACCAAGAAACAATTACTGTGTGGTATACTGTTTAGCAGGTGTGTCTGTTTCATCCTGGGCCACATCATCACCATGGTTACCTTTAAAGGGATGGTTATTCTTTACTTTCTCAACTAGCTGTGTTGTCAGATTTCCTGCTGGTTCCTGGACCTGGGTGTTAAAAAGAAAAAGAAAATGTATTTTTGTAAAAAAAAAAAAAAGTCTCAAATGTCACAAAAGTTGCTACTTTTTTCATTTATAAAACTGTTATAAAATAGTAAATTTTGCAATATCAGATCTTTTTTTTATTTGTCATAAAATCGCAAATTTCACAAAAAATTTCAAATTTTATCATAAAATTAAGACTTTTGTACTAAATTTACAGTTAACCAGTATTAACCAGTATGTCAGCCAGAGCAGTGTTCTCTGAAGCAGATATATCTGATCTTCATGTTTTCCAGCTATGCTACTACTAAAAGATGTATTTAAAAGAAAATCAATTAAGTTCCATCTTTTTTTTAAAGCAAATAAATCGGAAAAGAAGCAAAGTAAATAAGAGTACAGCTTTTATTAAATCATCTGCACAAAACAAACCCTGCCAGACACTACAACTTATAAAACAATACCAGTAAGGCTCATATATTTAATGCAGCTTTACATTTACTGGTATTGAACATGTGCACATGTGTCAAAGGACCTGCTGAGCCATACAGCCTCTCTTTGATTTACCTGTTGAGGAAAAACCCTTTGATGCACATTCAAAAAACATGTTACAGTCCCTTTTCACATAAATGTGTGCATAACAAAAACAAGCTATAAAAATGTTATAAAAGAAACCAACATCAATTTTAACCATACACATAAGAATTTATGTGTTTTTTTGGGGTTTATTTTTGTCATGATGCAACTCCACTTTATGGTCTAAAAACCATAATTTTTTCAATAAACTTGATGTAAACTGGTTTATTTGTGCTTTTGATTATTGCAGCCAGATATATGTAAAATATTATGTTATGTACTCAGACCCCTCAACACATTTTTGTGCTCATAGGAATCCATTCAAATCAATATTTTTTGATCCTGCTCTTAAAAAAAGTCTAAAACATGCATCTTGTCATTTCTCCACTTCATTTAAGGCTTGGAGTTTTAAGTTTGTCTTCTGAAGGATTTATTTCCAGATTAAGTTATTTTAACCATGCATAGTGATCTGAATGGATTTCATTGTGCACATTTTTGTCTTTAATGTGAGTATTAAAGTCCATGTTGTTTACAATAGTCTAAAAATGAAAAATGCATTTTAAAAATTATGAATACTCAAAATGCTCAGCCTTGCATGTAAGATCAATAATATGCCTGAAATAAAATATGCTATTGATTAAAAGCTAAACACAAAAATGTGCTTGGGTGCATCAGAGAGTTCAGTGTGCTGTTTGTTGTCTGGTGGCAGTTTTAAGTCGAATCGCTGATTCTGACTTCCAGGTGGGAAGATCCACGGGTTTCAAAGATGGATCCGCTGAGGACGCGCTGCAGGGAAGGACCACGACGCCGGCTGGAGGGGGTGGCAGTCTCCTGCGCTCCAGCAGAGGTCTGCGTCTGGGCCTGGGGGCTGTAACAAGGACGGCTGCAGGGTCAGCCAAGAGCAGAGGAGCCGGTCAAGGACAGAAGTCTGCGCTGCTTTTGAGCCAGCCGGTGCAACCTGTCAGCCCAACAACCAGTCAGAGAGGCAGAGACACCACAGGTAGATCAAACTCTGAGCATGTTTACATTCTCTCGACTGGAACACCAGTAAGAGACGGCCTCTTTTGAGCTGCAGCATGTGTCAGATTTTATTTCAGCGTTCCAAAATTTGACTAACGAGTGCACTGCCTGGTCTTTCTTCCTCTGTGCAGCCATGAGCAGTTATGGGACCTCTCCCCCCGCCCCCTTTAGCTTGGCCTGGGATGAAGGCAGCCTATTAAAACGCACTCTCTCTGATTAACTTTGGCAGATGTGATTGGAGGACCTTAACAGATACAGTGAGGGGACTGACTTTGCTCCAGAAGGCTGCAGTCTACAAACTGAAATAAATAAATAATAGCTCCTTCACATCTTCTCTTCAGCAAGTTTTTTTAATTCTGATGATAAATCCACGCTCAGATTCGCGCTCAGCCTGTAGAATATTGAAGTATGACATTTTCTCATCAGCCCGTATACTGCGGGAAGGCTGTGCCGTTTTTCACTTCCATGCATATTTTATCTGCTCTTTCCAAGAATTTGATAACCCAAACACACTCTGCAGAGATGCACATGTCCATTAATGTACACACACACACACACACACACACTCACATGTTCTGAACCTACACATACAGAACTTGATCAGCATACTGCTGTGATGTGCCAGGCTGCCTTATCATAATTCCTATTAATAAATATGCATAGTGTCTCAGTGCTGCTTACCCCTCTGGGAACTCTATAAGCTTTGAAGTGCAATGCAATTAACACTTAAGTAATGTCAGTATCCCCCACCCCTTTATGCACGTCGCACAGATAAACACCAGCTGATTTTATATACAGGCAGCGCTGGTCAGCATTGTGCATATCAGAGTCGTCTCTTGTGTATTTGAGGTATTTCCTTTCATTTGTTATTGTTTTCTTAACATTTATTATTCTTTCCCCATTCAGCAATGCATGTTATTACTTTTTTGTCTTTTTTTTTTTCAGTCCAGCAGTAATTAGCAATTGTACAGAATAGAAAACGTATAGCTGTAGAACGACTCACATAATTACAGGGAAGATTTGAAATTCATTACTGTTATTATAATGACGTGGCAAGACATTAATGCAGAAGCGAGCGTTACAGCATGCTGATGCCAGTATAGAGTCGTTTTCATGCCTGTGAAGCCCACACACTCAGGTCTTACATTTAATAGCGCGCAGTTCAAGGCCTCGTAGCCAGAATCCATGCAGGTTATCGCAGCTGCGATTGAAATCACGTATTATCAACTTTTCTGGGCTTAATTTCCATAATTCGTATAAGTGAGAATGACAAAAAAAGAGACATTTTATTCAAATATTTAATATGGTTGATGCCAGGAAAAAAAACAGAACAAAACATTAGTTTTTTTTCTTGTTTTTTTAATATTTTAGTTAGAATTATACAAAATTTGCAATTTAGAGTGTGAAGTCATAATTTTATGTAAAAAAAAAAAAAAGGTCTTTCAAAAAAGTTTTTCAAAATTTCAAAGATTTTCAAAGGTTTTTCTTTAAACCAAGAAAAAATAGTGATTTTAAAGCGCTCTTAAAAAGAAAAGAAAAACAAAACAAAACAACAGCCACAATTTTATGACCTTAAATCTTAATTTTAAGTCAATATTTAACCCCCCAAAAATTGTGATCTTTCAGAATTTTAAAACAAACTTTTACTTCCTTATAAAAGTAGACAGACAGATAGATAGCCCCTAAAAATGTCTGTGCATGACAATATATGTAACTTGAATAAATAATAATCAATGGAGAAACTGTTGTTTAACAATGTGTTTAGGAGTATTTACATTTAGAGTTTTACAGTCACAAGTGGCCCTTTGAGGGGCCACCATAATGGCCCTCGGAGGAAATGAGCTATATAGGATTTAAAAAGATCCACTTAAAAAAAGAATGAGAGAAAATCACAGAATGCTGTTTTATCTTCTCTTTCCGTTCAGGTGACTGTGAGTAATGTGTGCTCACATCTAGCTGGCGCCTGTGCTGATTTCTGGGGTAAAGTGAATGTTTGTTCGTCTTGCTTCTCCCCCCCCGTTCTCTCAGAGGTGATGAATGGAGAGTACGGAGTGGGGGCGGGAGAGAGCAGGTTGGAAATGAGGACATTTATCCTAATGATCTTGGCATCCTCACTCATGAGGAGCAGCCTCATGGTACACGGGCAGATAGTGAGTATGGAGGGAAGCTGTGATAAAGTGTGAGCAGCAGCTCAGATGATGCTGGAGGGGAGTTACACAGGAGACGTTTTCTCCTCCTTTCTGCCCCACTTTCTCTCTCTCTCTCTTTTGGTTTCTCCTCTCAAAGTTATTTTTTCCCCCTCGTGCCCTGATGTGGTGGTTACCCCTCAGTATGCACTGACGCACAGCTGTGCTAAATGGAAAGTGGAGGGCTGCCTACCTTATCTCTGCAGCCAGCAGGACATAATGCTCTTCTCCTTCGCAGGATCTCGACCCGTATTTCAGGCCAGGGGAGCCAAGATGGGGCTTTTAGTCGAAGCCTGGGGATTTGTCCACTGCTGTGTGTGTGTGTGTGTGTGTGTGTAGCCCTGGTTGTTCATTCCTGAACGTTTTTGTTGCTGGAAACAATAGAGTACGGAGCAGGAGGCTTTTCACCCACTGCTAACAATAGCTGGTTACTTTTTTCTGTGATTCCCCAGATTCTCACTCTCCCTCTTTTTCTTTTAATCTCTCCTGTAATACACTTTTCTTTCAGACTTTTTTCTCTGCTGTAAAGTCTGGAAACTGCATTGCATAGCAACAGCTTTTACAAAATATCGTAGTTCGCTGCTATACTGATAATATAATAATAATCTGGGCAAACTAAAACGTAGCGTCTGTAGAAAGATGAATCAATAAACTCTCAGCATCACATTGTTGTAATAATCACATTAGACGAAGTGCTTAGTTCAGGCTGCGAGCAGAACCAGAGCCAAACAGAGCTCTTCACAGCTTGTTGTGCGTACGGTTATTATATTTGGAGTCAGCACGCGGAGAACCTCCTGCTGCCCACCGAGACCTCAATCGATGCAGGATGATGATGATCTGCACAGGAAAAAGAATCATACTTATATATGAGATCATCTTCATTTATTTGCGTCATGAGTTCACTTTTTACTAGAACTGCAAAGACGCAGATAAGTTTCAGGTAAATTTTTGGAAACTTAACAATTTTGCAGTTTTGCAAAAGTCGATATTTTATCATAAAAACCTGAAATATTAAGTGAAAAAGTCACAATTTTACATAAAATGTTAGATTTTTACAATCAAATCATACAATTCTACAAAGTTCATGATTTACAGCAAAAAGCTGGGATTTTTTATGACAAAAGTTTACTTATTTATTTACTTAATTTACTTATGTCAAAGTTGTGATCTTGCCAAATCTGCAATTTAAAATAAAGACATAAAGTCATGATTTTAAATTAAAAAGTAAGTTGATATTTAAGAAAAAGTTTTAGTATTAAATTAAAAAGGTCACGATTTTGTAAAATATGCGATTTTATAGCAAAAATTAGATTTAAAGTTATGCAGAGTGTGCGATTTAGGACATAAAGTCATAATTTTATGTTTAAAAAAGTCAGTTTGTCAAAATTTCTTATGTCTTACAGTCACAAGTTGAAGGAGTTGAGCTATATACAGTAGGAATTAGGAAAATGCACTTAAAAAAGATTAGAATGAGAAAAAAAAAAGTCTTGTGAGGACAATCATGATTATAGATTAAAAAATAAGTTGATATTTTACAGCTACAAGTTTTTAGGAATACATTAAAAGATTACCATTTTGCAAAATTTGAGATTTTATTGCAAAAAAAAGATTTAAAGTTATACAAAATTTGAAGTCTATGAGGTAAAGTTCTTATTATATACAAAAAGCAATATATGGTTTTTAAATTTCCAAAAGTCTGTGATTTTAAAGCAACAAGTCAAAAAAATATAAAGCTCACAAGTTTATGACCTAAAAATCTTAATGTTAAATAAATTCCTGAATACTTGACAGAGCATATTTTTAAGAGAATATGTTTTGTTGTTCTTGTGTGCTGTCTGAGTTATATTAAAGGCTGATTCATGCTTCTGCACCAAAGTCAAACCTAAGCTACAGCGAACCACAAGAAATGCGATTGGTGGATTTGTTCTTCTTGTTTGGAAATTTCCGCTATTTCTTCTTTGTTGTTTTTCAAGTTGGGTTGAACATTAGTTTGCTCCACCGTCTGTAAAAATTACTGATGATCAACATTTATCATTGTTTATCACCGTTGCTATGTCTGAGCTACATCCAGGAAGTAAACTAAAGGAAGTACAGCACTGTGAGCTAAAGCACTGCAAAAAAATAACCCACACTCCGCCTAGCAAGTGGTGTTAGAATTACAGAGCGACACAAACAATAATGCAGAAGTATAAATACCAATGATGGCGTCAGGGCTGCGTGTAGCTGCTACATAGAAGCATAAATTAGGCTGAACAGAACACTGTGACTGTGGGTTGGTCTGGAGGAGTTTGAGTATGCAGTTGGTCGCCTGCGTCTGACCCACTGATGGGTCCCTGCGGAGCTCTGCTACTCATCATTTTTAATGACAACACTTGAAATCTGGATGTTTGGACAGTTTTGATCAGAATGAATGTAAAATAATGTACATTAACAGCATGGCTAAGATAAAAAAATACAAACTAAAGTAACGTTGCTGTGTTCCAGCTGATTTCTGGTCCTGCTTTTTCCATCCTGATTCAACATGGCACCATGTGGTGTGAGGAAAAAGATGCTTCAAAATCACTACAGAAAACTTGTTTGTGACCTCATTTAGTGTTTGTCCAGTTCTTCTTCTATAGTCTATGGGTTTATGTTGTGATTCCTAATATTCCTTTAAATTCAGTTTCCGTGAAGAGTTTCTAACTTTGAAAAGTTGCAACCCTACCTTTGATGTAAATGGGTTTAATGAACCAATATAATGAAATGCCAAGTCATGTTCAGTTGCTATTTAACAAGAAGCTATATGTTTTTACATATATGGTTGTGTGTGTATGTATATTTAAAACAATTTTAAATGTTTTTTTTGTGCCTTACAACCAGATGACCAGGTCCTCCCCCACCATGCTCCTGCCGCCCCCCCTGCTTCCACAGCAGCAGCTCAGCCCCAGTCCGCAGCCTCCAGGTCCCTACTTCCCAAAGCAAGTCAGTCAGGCCTGCGAGCCCCGGGCTTCAGCTCCAGCCGCGTCCCCGCGGGCCGCCTGGCAGCCTTCGGCTTTGTCAGGAGCTCCAGCGTCTCCTCCGTCTCCTCGGCCCACTCTGCTGACAGCACTCAGAGTGACCCCTGCAGGACGGCTCAACGTGAGTCCACACAGAACAGATACGAGAATGTAAATGACTTGAATCCCCCTGAAGTCCTTCTGGCAGCACTTTTACACCAGCATCATCTTTATCACTGCATCATGAGCACCCTATCATCCCACTGTAAAAACTCTTACCTCCTTTATTGCCTCCTCTTATGTATTCCCCTCATGAATGCGGTTTACATAAACAGCCCACTCCCACATTCATTACGGCATGCTTTGCTTTCACTTCTGAGCTCCACCCCACATAAAATGTATTCTTCACCCTGCTTTTTCTTTTTTTTTTTTTTTAAACCAACACTCCATGTGATTAACAACTGCAGCATTACAGCACCAACTGCAACACACCAAAAAGTGACCACTGAGTTGTTGAATTAATAATGGGGTTAAAATTACACCTAAAATCTGGTGGTGATGTCACAAATTGCCTCATCTGCTGCTGACTGACAGGTGAAAATGGTTGAGGTAATGCTACGGGGGGACAGGACTCAACAGTTTCCTGTAGCAGTGATGTTGCACATGAATCAAACGCATCCTTACTGAGCAACTTTGCTTTAAAAATGAACACATGACGTGGTCCCCTAGAGTCATCAGTAATTCACAAACTGCTAACCAGATCTGTGCTGCACATTCTGTCAGCATTTGAAGAGACAACAGAAGCCTTTGACGGCCGTGCAGAGGGCTTTCACATCACGGCCGTCGTGGGGAGCTGGATGAATTCACAGTTGAGATTTCAGCGCAGCTCGGCACACTGCTTGGTTAGTTGGCTGAATTTTTGTGCTAGCTGCATGTGTATTTAATGTGACCTACATAGAGAACGCTTGTTCTTCATCTCCCAGCTACAGTTGACGTAAGCAGCTCCTCTCAGCACGCACATCAGCACCCCCTCCTCCGTTATGTCATCGCTCTTTCCCTCATTCCCCCCTTTTTTGCACACTTACTTACTCTTCTTTTCACTCTCATTGGCTGCAAATAAACAAACACTCTGGGTTGTTGTTGGGGAGTGTTTCAGATGCTGGAGACTTGTTAAAGACATAAGTAGAATATAGAAGAAGAAGGGAAAGAAGCAGCTCAAATGTAACGGTTTGCATTTTTGAAAACTTGTCATTTCTGTTTCAGGGAGGATTTTATCACATTCATATCACTTGATTGATTTAAATGGCGATCAATCAAAGGATGAACTAGTTATTTAGTTTCACTCTATAATACATAACATTTACACGTCCCGTCTTCTTGTATGCAAATATTCATTCCTTTTTGTTTTTATTTTAAACATCACCAACCAATCTGGAACTTTGAAGCTTGTTGTGCTTGTTTTTTTCTTCCTTATGTTTTCCTGAGTCGTTTTTATTTCAGGTACACTGTTTTATTTTATTTTATTTTTAATTCATATTCACTGTTTTAAACATTAATCCTCAGTGGCTCAAAGCAATATTTTTCCTTCAACCTTCAAAGTCCACATGTGAAGTCGAAATATGAAAGGTCAAGTTGGATGACTGGAGGCCACCAACTGATCATTAAGAGCCTGTAAATAAACTGTAAATCTAGTCTGGATTGTCGTCAGAAACAAGTACAACTTATATAAACTGAATGCACTCCATTTTTTAAATATAAAATTGCTTTTTGGGCATTATATTTTTCCAAATAAATGATAAATATCAATATCATGAGGTCACTGCTGCCCTTCAGTTCTTCACAACTGTGCATCTGTTCAATAATCAGATAAACTGACTGGATGTCTATTTAAGCAGCTTTCAGTGTTAACTTTAGTTAATCCTGAGAGTTTGTTTCAGTTTAAAAACTCCGTCTGCATTCGTACCACCTTCTGAATAACACACCTGTAAATACACACGCTGTCACATAGTCAGAAAAACACCTGCCAGCAGAGAACAGAGAGCGTTTTCAAAAGCAGCGCCTGCAGCAGGATGTTCCTCTCCTGATGATGAACCGTTGCAGCAGCTCAGAGGGACCAAAATGGAGTCGGGGATGATAAACGTGAGGGCCTTTGATGTTTCTGTGTGTGTGTGTGTGTGTGTGTGTGTGTGTGTGTGTGTGTGTGTGTGTGTGTGTGTTGGACAGGAAGAGGGACGCAGCAGGAACATTTATCTCTGCTTTTGACTCCGTGTGTCGCTCATGACCTTTATCTGTGAGGTGCTTGAACTCTGCGCTCTGTTTCAACTCTCCAGACTAAAGTGGGTTTGACTGGAGCTCCATCTCTCCTGCTGTTTTACCACTTGATGAGCTTTAAAGCGATGGCTGTCTAATGTCTCTCTTCTATTTCTTTCTCTCTTTTTTTGCCATGGGTCTCTTTGGGATTTTAGGAAAGCTTTTAAAGTCACATCTTCTTGTCTTTTCTGGATGTGGACTGAGTTGTCTTGCGTCTGACAGTTGAGGTGGTTCCCTGAAACCTCTGTGACTGTGCTTGGAAGAGGCTGAATATCAGCACTTGACTCTTATACAGTCAATTTATAGTCAGTTTCAGCATTTTTAAATTGTTGTACAGACCAGGGAACTGTGTGAAATGTTCCTTTGCCCCCTCTCACCTCACTCCAACTCACATCAAAGCTGAGACAGACGTGTTATTTCCATCAGGAAAGTCAACCCTACCACCTTCTCCAGAAAGAGGAAAGGCAGTGCCCAGTTGTTCATTTTCCCCACTGATCATCAAACAGAAGTGACCCCGTCTGCCTCTGGATGATACAGAGAGATGAAATCGTCAAGCAGCGAAGAGGAGGGGAGGAAATGACTATGCGTGTGCATTTTGTGTCCATAAAACAGAGAAGAGAGCAGGAGGGCATAAACTGCACTGCAACCTGGGGGAGAAATAAAGCGTTGTAGAACTTTAAAGAGCATGCCGTTTATTCACAGGAATTTACGGTGCATCTCAGCGTAAGTAAGCACTTCAGGAAGGTCAGTGTGTGGAATCTAAAATTTCCAAATCTGTTTTACTGCAAGACTGTGTGATTTCCAGTTCTGTGAACGCAACACACCATTCAGCTGCAGGCAATTTCAACACAATAAAATAAATAAATAAATGAAAAGAATAATATTGTTAGGAGGCAAACTCTCAAGGCCCACAGGCCAAATCCAGCCCACCATTTCATTTTATCTGGCCTGTGAGAGCATGTAAAGACATTTATATATGTATAAGTTGAACATTTCTGAGGAAATTTCAATGACATTGCCCGTTTGATTCAGTACTGACATAAAAAAAAGTGGAATAACTGATGCAGAGAGCAGCTGGTTTATGTCAAAAAGTCAGGATTTAGCAAATGTTTGCTAATTTTTGTTCAAACTCAGAATTTTTGTAAAATTAAATTTCTTGTTAAAAGAATTGTGATTTTAGGACAAAAATTTGAAATTTGAAAATTTATTTTCAAACCAAAAAAAAAGTGATTTTAAATTAAAAAGTCATAATTTTGTGGCTTTTGTGACTGTACGATAAAAATCAGAATTGTTGAAAAAAAAGTCTACTAGTAAGTACACATTTATTTTTTTAAACATTATTATTGTAAAATCAGAGATGTTATGAAAAAAATTAACTTTGTTTATGAACAAAAGATGTGATATTTCAGATTTTTTTTTAATTTTATTGATTTATTTTATGGGAAGTCAGCATTTAAAAAACAAACAAACAAACTAGTGATTATACTTGAAAAAAATAGTGATTTTACCATAAAGGTCCACTAACTAGCAGGAAATCTGACAACATAGCTGGTTGAGAAAGTAAAGAATAACCGGCCCTTTAAAGGTAACCGTGGTGACGATGTGGCCCAGGATGAAATAGAGTTTGACACCCCTGAACTAAGGTAAGACAGGCCGTATTGATCCAAAGCTCCAGCAATGGCATTTATTGATTGCTATAACCTGTTTGCATGTAAGTATGAGTGTGTTTATGGAGCATCTGGAGAGCTTTGGTGTACTCTTCATAAAATTGATTAGACATTATCCAAATCCATCCTTTAGCCCAGTCATTGACACCTCCTAAGGCGTTACATGGCAGTCAGTGTGGGTTAGAGATACGCGGTGGGGGGGGTGCTTTGTTAATTTTGCTGTGATTGACAGGCCTTGCTTAGAGGAGAATCCAGCAGGAGGATGATGAAGACTGTGCCTGAGTCCTTGACAGGAACTTAATTGTCCAAACAGACTCAGTGTTATGAACTCTATGTGTCTTCTTTTTTTTCTTTCTTTTTTAGGCAATAATGCAATAATGGAAGGAAACATGTGAATGAAAGAAGGAACTAGGAAATCTGCAGAGGGAAGGAACAGAAATGATTTGCAGCTATAAAAGCTAATTCAGTGAGTCAAAATGAGCAGTGAGGGGAGAGGAAGGGAGGATGTGGAAAGAGACCGTATCCCAGATGCCTCGGCTCAGAACTGGTCTGTGAGTCATGCCAGCTCGCTGTGAACAGATGGTTTCTGTGGTGCATGTGCACACACAGCTACACGCAGACGTTCACGCGCCCCACGTGCACACACAAACGCACACCAGCAGAGCAGCAAATTAGACGGGCCAATTAGAAATGGCTGCCGTTCTGTGGCCAAGGAGAGAAAAACTAACATGGCAGAGGGTTATTGAAGCAGCAGAGCCGTGACGGTGGGGGTGGGCTCCGCAGGCTCATTCATTAACTGATAAACTCTCGTTGTATTTCATCCAGTTTGCCGTTCGTCAGAGTTTATGAGCTTAACTGATGGTCCATCCAGATAAAAAGCTGGTGGATCAATAACAGATAAACGTCAGACTGTACATGCTCAGCGGAAGCTTCCTCTTGCTTTTTTTTTTTCTTTTTGTCTTACCTGATGCTGAATGAGTTCTGTTGTTTGTGTTTTTATTCCTCTTTCATGCACAGCAGCCCTCCCAGTCAACATCATCGATATAATACTTTGCAGCAGGTGCACAGCAGAGGCTTTCCTCTTCAATTCTCAGTCTGGTGATTTCCCGCCAAAGCTGTTGGCGTTTAGCGTCTCTACTAGTTGATTTTCCACTCTGAATTATCATTTGAATACTATTGAAACGTGAAACAATGGAGCATTAGAACATCATTCTAACTTGTGTGAATTTTCCATTTTCAGCTTTTGAAGATTTTCTGTGTATTATCTTTTCCAAACATCTACCGGCTATGTTTTGTTCTTCGACAGAATTAAAGTGGGTGTTTAATATCCTGCCAGAAGCCTTGGTGGCTTTGCTTTCTGCTTCTGCTTCTCTCTTTCATTTCTTTTTTCTTTTTTTTTTTTAAGAGTATGTTAGAGTTGTGTGGAAAGAAGTCTGACGGTGAGTGGCAGAAACAGATTTGGACAGTAAACTCAATTGTGCTGGAGAATAAACCTCCTTTGCAGAAACCTCAGGGAGAAAGAGGCCATGAAGAAACACTGATATCAAAGTGATCCTTGTGTGCAGATTTCTGAGAGGCTTGTAGCTTTACTGGACCGTAGTCTGGCATCAGTAGCTGGTTCAGGGACACTTCAGCATGGATGATTTTGGCTGTCGTTGAGTTTTGAACCCAGGATATGACTAACAGATGGTCACCTCCATAGGTTCCTTGCTGCTCTTTCTATTAGTCCCACAATTAAGATGTACTTTTTCCTCAATATTGTCTCATTATTGTTCTCCCTTATTTACCCATCAAGACCTGACATGGTTCATGCACATGTGTCAAGATGTACTTCTACACTCAGTGGCCATGTCATCAGCTCCACTAGTTTAACTGCTCGTTAACACAAATATCTAATCAGCCAATCACATTTATTCATGAAGACGTGGTCAAGACGACTTGCTGAAGTTCAAAGCAGCATCACTGAATGTACCAGCATGTGGAAGCTTGAAGCAGATGTTTTACAGCTGCAGCAGACCACACCGGGTGGCACTCCTGTCAGCTAAGAACAGAGGCTACAATTCACACAGATTCACCAAAACTGGATAAAAGAAGACTGGAGAAACGTTGTCGGGTCTGTTGAGTCTGGATTTCAGCTGCAACATTCAGATGGTAGAGGTGGATCCATGAAGGCATGGATCCATCCTGGTACCAACGCTTCAGGCTGCTGCTGTTGGTGGGTTGGTGTATCCATCCTTTTATGACCACAGTGGAGATCCAGCAGGATAATACTCCATGATCATCTCAAACTGGTTTCTTCAACATGAGAGGGAGCTCTCTGAACTCCAATGGCCTCCACAGTCACTAGACATCAATCCAGTAGAGCGACTTCAGGATGTACAGCAGCTGCTGAACATCATGTCAACATGAAACAGAACCTCTGAGAAAGTTTCCAATACCTGGTTGAATCTATGATACCAAGAATGTAGGCATTTCAACCTGTTAGAGCTGATAAAGAGGCTGCTGAAGGAATGTTAATGGCTGATGGACACTTTCTGTAGCTTCTGATGCGGTAGACAACAGCAGGCTTGTAATCACATCTAAGAAAATGTTTTACAAACACATATCGAAACATAATGTTTTGAACAGGTTTTGGTTTGTAGTCATTTAAGAAACGGGACACTTAAAGACATATATTGGGATTTCTAAAGTCATGACCAATTCAAAAGCTCCCATCATTGAATTTGAATATAATTATCCAACTTCTTCATATTTCCCCCACCAAGTTAACATCATGCAGCATTTGCTGTTCTTCAGAAGTGGGTCTGACAAAGCTGTAGCACCAGCTTCATAAAGGCACACTCAGAAGAGAGGGGTGGGGTCAAGTCGAGTGGTTGAAATTATTATTTCATACATCTATGTGGTGTTTTGGTCAAAGCATGACACAGACATGTCATTAAGAAAACAAGACTTTCTGCTGAAGAGAAGGCTTTGATTATTCTAAAGGAAACATAGCTTTAAAAGGTTTTACATGGGGGCAACTAGGATCTTCTCTAAAGATGAAACATACCTCATGAGTGTTCAGACATACTTCCATGTACATGGTGGTGTATGTATATGTGAACAGAGCAAGTAGTCAGAACTTCTATTTGCACGCCCTCGCAGGCCACATAAAGTGAAGATGCGGACTGGATTTTTCCAGCGGGTCTTGAGTTTGACACCCTTGATTCAAAAGATAAAAGGGAGAATGGCGTGCTGTACTTCATGACTGACAGATGAAGAGTGACAGCCTCAAACAAATGACAGGAAGCAGCAGCTAATAAGCAGAACAAATAATATTCTCTGATTGATTCAGTCTTCAAGCTTAATTACACACACAGTCTTTGACACTCACAGTGCTGAGTGGAGCTGACGTCTGTCTAATTAAAAAAAAAAGGACATTTAAGGTTAGATTCTTCTAACATCAATGACAATTTTCAGTTTCAAATAGAAGGTATATCAGTGCAGAAATTGAATAAATGTAATATCTTTATCACTCTTTAGTTTGTTTTACTTGCTGGATTCTAGACTTTTAAAAGTTTTTTCTCTGGCATCAACTATTTTAAAGATACTTGTGATGATTTCAGGGACATAACACATAATCAATGTAAAATAAGATACACTTTTATCAATTAAAGTGCCCAGTAGTGACTCTAAAGCAACGTTAGCTCCGCAGTTATCAAGTAACACAACAGATCATTGCACATCATAAACATGGCGGTTTATGACACTTGGATAAAAGTTTTATCAGTAAAACAATCTGAGTTTAGAGCAAATGACGAAGGAGCTGTATATTTTACGATCGCTCTCTTAAACAAATTAGTATCAATCAACAAACATATTGTGTTTCAAATGTTTTCATCTTTATTTCCCAAAGTGAATATTTATTGAAGAATAAGAGCTTTTTCTTTTGAATGTCTGCACCGCTGCTGGTGCAGTGGTTTCACTGGTGCAGTGGTTTTACTGGTGCTTTTGCAGCGTTCAGACGGACCTGACTGATTCCTTTAGGACAGCAGATGGATCTCTTTTGCTGATCTTGATTGTTGTGATTTAGCTGACCTGCAGAGCGAGTTTATACCGCAGATAGAAATTCACCATTTACAAACCTTATTAAACCACTAGGAAGTCATTTTTCACTCAAAGGGAACAATATTATTTTCTGCTTTAATATCTGTATTATTTTTTTCTTCAGTCAGAGCCAAGATATAAAAGTCAGGCTAATTCTACTGCTATTGGTTTTCCTCGAGGAGCAAGCTGCCCTCATTAAATGGCCTCCCACTGAGCTTTTGTTCTCTTCTGTTTCCTGGTCTCTTTTTTTAATATCTTCAGCATTTTTCACTCCCTTTCATAATATGCAAAGCTTCCCGTCCATTGCTCCGTTGCAGGGCCTTCCATTTATTTCCCCTTTTTGTTTCCTCCTGATGGCTTCCTCCTCACGCCGCGCATCCCTCCTCTTCCTTCTCTCCATCTCTCTAATCCATCATTGGCTGGCACTTTGCCAATCAGTGATGCATATCAGTTTGCTTTTACTGATAATGAAATGCACCCTCCGTTTCCCCTCGAGTTACAGTCTCCGTCTTAAAATTCACGGCATTCCTCAGTTTTGACTCTCAGACAAGCCAGCCGCATCGTGTCCTCACGTACTCCTCTCAGCGCCGCGTTGCAGGAGTTTGCTTGACCTTTTACAAACGAGCACGTCTGAACCGTCCAGCTGAACTGTGCCAGCTCAGATGATAGAGCACCATTCAGCCTCCCAACGTTTCTTTCATTAAAAATGATATTTTGTTTTGTACTTCTGTAGCTTTTAACAATTTTATTAGTAATTAATATTTATAATAATTTTAATGATTAAATGTAAATTAATATTAATTACTATAAATAAATCAGCATATTAATAATAGTGAATTGGGTTTTTTTTCTTTTCACATTCACCTAACTTCCATTCCGGCTCATTTATGCCACTTCTGTGGATGTAGGCGACCGTAGCAACCATGTGGATCAGATCTGCTCATTGACATTCAGTCAGGAAGATTTGATTCTGATCGGAAATCCCCTAAAATTGGATTTAGACTGCATTCTGAACGTGGTCGAAAAGGCTCAGGTCTCCAGAGACTCATTACTGTTTAATATATACCATTATTCTTTATAACAGTGATTTAAAAACTCATTTAGAACTGCGTTTGGACTAATTTGGTCACACCAGCATGCACACAGGAGTCATTTTATTATATTTAGGTGTCTTTAAGCAAGCAAGAGACACATCTTAGTCATTTAGACTTTGTTTAGCTGAAAATATTTTATCTTAGAATAATAGAGGGACAGTTTCTTCTATGCATTTGCAAAAGTATCCTTAAATTCATATTACGACTGTACTTGTACAATACAACAAACGTCACGTGTCTCCTCAGGTTAAAGGTAGCTCTTGTGCCTCCTTGTGCATGGACAGGGAGGCAAAATCATCCGGTTGACCGAACCAATCTGTTCCCTGGCAAAGCTGCTCCTCCGAGAAGATGAACTTCCCTGCGGTGAACTATTATTATCCCGAATATCTGCAGGTTTTGGACTCAGCAGACAGGGCAATGCGTTACAAGAGAATTTCATTATATCTAAATTATCATGGTATCTCTTTCTGGCCTTTATACACGTGGGGACAATGAGAAATTTCATGGCTTAATTTCAACCTCACAGCTTCATCCAAGCAACTTTACATTAGACTCCTCATCCGTGTTTGTCACAAGCTAAACAAGCAAACTGTTGAGTCATTATTGATCAGACAAGCAGGGTTTACACAGTCTATGAGAGTGTGTAAACTTTCCACCAGTCATTTGATAGATTAGCTGGCTGTAATGAAGGCCAGGATAAACATTGATTAATGCGTGGGTGAGTATTTTCCAGTGTAGAAGTGAGGCTGTGTAAAGGTGTCAGGATCTGTGTGTGCACGCAGAATAAATGCAGCAGCAAGACCCCAAAGGTTACAAGCCATTTTTTCAGCCCTGCAAAGCTAAATTCAGATGTAGAACAGGCCTGCGTGATGTGACTATGGAAGGAAAAATGGGCAGGAAGTCAAGGTGGAGCCGAAGGCTGAAGTCTAAATCTAATTTGATGTGTTCCAGGTCTCAGTGTGAGCGAGGAGCCTCCTCTTCATCGCGTCACCACTGGCCCAGCATCAGCGGACCACCAGCGAGGGGCGCCATGTCGCAGTAACAGCCTCCAGCCTCCCTCCACCCCGGCTCTACCCCGGCGCTACCTGCCACCTCAGCCAAGGAGCTCCCCTGGAGGTCAGTAGATGTTTGAGAGGAAGAGCAGAGGGAAAGTGTCCTCAGTACGTGTAGGTAAAATATAATTTACCAGAGAGAAAGAAAAAGGAACATTTTTCCTCAAGAAACTCACTGGTCAGCCCCACTGGCATGTGACATAAAAGGACGCAATATTGTGCTGTAAACTGTGGAAAATTCTGGACAGATTCTGTGCAGTGAAAAACTACATCACTTTTAGTGAGCTTTGCATTACTCACTTCAGAGGTAGATCAGAGGCAGAGGGGTGTGAAGTTGGGTGGTGACAGTGATGGGGGAGGTGGATCTGCGATGTCACAGGACCCTGAGAATCTGAACACATGACTGAACTACATCTGTTCAGATGACAGGGTTGTCTTATGTCAGAGTTTTTGATATATATATTTTATGATATTTTGTGTCGAACAAAAGAAAAAAAAAGTTCTCACACTAAGTTCACGTCATAAAAAAACGTGTGGCTCTGGTTGGGTCACACCTGACTCTGTTAATGCTGGTATGACAGCTATACTGGCAGCGATGCTTTTCACACACAGTAGTATTTTCACACTTAGCGTTAACGCCAGAACCCTATAGTACCACACTTTCCTGAGACACGTTTCTTTGGTGTGTTTAATGTTTTATAATCTTTGCTTGAATAAAGAGATCAGAGCCACGATGAAAAACGACATCAGTGCTGTTCACAAATACCACATTTTTATGTAGCACAGATTCCATGCTTATTGGTCACACATTTTTATGAAGAATGTATACATACATACATAATATATAGATAGATAGATAGATAGATAGATAGATAGATAGATAGATAGATAGATAGATAGATAGATAGATACATATACTGTATACTATATATACTGTATACTATATATACTGTAATACAAATAACTCACGTCAATATAAAACATTCTACATAGAAGAAGAAACAATAAAAGCCATGAAAACCTCGCTCCAACTTACTAATGTGCGGTGAGTAGTGTTGTGGGTGGGCTGTGAAGGCAAAACAGGCTTTGACCTCGATACTAAAAAAGGACGGTGGAAGAGAGTGAAATATTGACAAAGGCAAGTTGACAATATAATATATTGAAATTTAGGGTTAGGGTTGCCCAGGAAATTGGTCACATGAGCATTTTGATCTCATTATCAGTTCTTACCACACTCCATCTCTGCCCTCGCAGTTGTACTGCCCCAGATCAATGTTTTGAGGGTCAACTGATATTTCTCTGATCACATGAATGACGGGCCGAGACCTTGAAGACACAGAAGACGTGGAAAGATGCTTCAGGGGAAGAAAAAGACTAACTGGTGGCAAAGAATTATAAAGATGCAATATTTTATGACCACTCTGAACTATTAACAAAATCTACAATAGATGGCATCTACGATAATATAAAACTGTACGTTTTATTTCTAACTACTGCTAGATTCCAACCAAACAAAAGTAATTAATTAGAAAATAAACCTTTATGACCTATCGGGTAACATTCATTTTGTGAAAATAGTAACTATGGATCTTGAGTCGGATGATTTAAATGTTTGTTTGTTTTTTCTCTCTCTCACCTGAAGAGAACCACTGAATCATTTAGAGAGCCAACTGCCACATCTGGATAGTGATTGCTGTCTATGTCCAAACCACCTGAGATGGAGTATCCAAAACTCTTCACATCAAAATCGTGGCCATCCAGAACCTATAATTTACATGAGCTCAGTGTCATATTTAGCTTTATTTATTTATTTTAGATATATTAGTGCATACACTTACCTGCGCT
>JBAMYA010056847.1:0-29563 GCA_037176975.1 Arrhamphus sclerolepis | reverse complement strand
CTTTTCATCAGGCGCAAAGATCATAGTTTCAGTTTTAGAGGGATTCAGCTGAAGATAGTTATTAGTTAACCACTTTCCACTTAAAGAGAAACTATTTCTTTGTGACTTTGGAAACTGGAGCTTTACAGGAGCTCTTCAAAAGAAAAAAAAAAAACCTTCACTCACTTGTTCTTTTGATGAAGTAGGTGGAGAAGATATTCCAATAACTGTTCACTGAGTTTCACCATCTCAGGTTTCTGTGAAGGGTCTCAAAGTCTCAGTGAACTTTGATTTTTTTACTTCTGTGATCTTGATGAGAACAGAGGTGGAGTTCACACAAAAGAAGCAGCAGTTCAGTGGAAACTCAACCCTTTTGTCATAATGAATGCGGGTCGTTAGCCCACGGGGCGTTATGATTTGATCATCTTGGCCAAACTCTGTATGTGGTGCCCAAGATTAACTTAACTTGTTTTAAAGTTGTTCCGGCCGAAACCCAGTGAGTGATAGCTGATCCCAGCGTCCAGCTTCGGGAACCAGTATAGGATGCACGTGTAGCAAATCTAACCCACCGCAGAAGATGGTGATAGCTACACTTTTCCTTCTGATTGTGGTCATTTTAGATGTGTGTGTGTTTTTAAGCAAAATCAGATCTCCCATCCTGATGTCTTTCTTCCTCAGCTGTGTGTGGTGATAATCTTCCTGGTGACGGTGGTCATGTGCCGTGGTATCATCAGCGTGATGATGTACCATACAGGGAGCCCTGTGCTGCGAACGGAGGTACGATGGAAAAGAGACAAAGTCAGTCCATTTATAGCCCAGTTATGTTTCTGTTGCTTGCTCTGTTTGCTGTATTTGACAAATTATTAGACAAACTATGAAATGGAAAGTACAGACACAGTACGCTTGTCTGAATACTCCTCCAGGCGGCGACGATAGCCAACATCTCCAGCAGTATTGTGAATCTGGGCCTCATCCTGTTGATGGGGCAGGTGTACACGGCGTTAGCTGAGCAGCTCACTAAATGGGGTAAGAATCAGCGCTGCGTCCTGATGCTGCATGTTCACATCAGCCTCTCTGAAATGCCACAAGGAGCAGGTGAATATGATCAAGCCGTTAAAATAGCGTCTTTTAATGGTATGATGTCATTTGTTATGTACAGGGCAGCATTTCTGAGGTTTTCTTGGAATATTTACTTAAAAGAGCTGTGTTTGTTGGTGAATGCAGAAAACCTGAGTAATATCAGTTTAGGTTTCACAATCTGCTGATACTCGGTCCTGTTAGATGGTTACATCTCGCTCGCAATGTCACACACGTTTGTTTCCTCATTTCTATGCAAAATTGACTCTTTTCATGTTTGTTTGTTTCATTTATTTATTCCGTTTATGTTAACATTTTATGCATCGAGTGGATTGCAGTAAGCATGCTTTTCAGAATCAGGTGGAGGTGAGTCAACGCTGCCTGGAAGTGAGAGCAACAAGAAAAATGATGAGACCTTCATGTCTCTGTGTTGCAGAGATGCACAGAACACAAACCCAGTACGACAACGCTTTCACCTTCAAAGTCTTCATCTTCCAGTTTGTCAACTTCTACTCGTCTCCTTTCTATGTGGCTTTCTTTAAAGGAAGGTGAGACATTACTGAGCCAGCTGGAGACACATCTGGAAATGATGGTCACATTTGGAAAAAGGTGTTTACTGTAGCTTTCTGGTCTGTGTAGGTTTGTGGGCTACCCGACAAACTATGGAACCTTGTTTGGGATGAGAAACGAAGATGTAAGTTCCTTTTTTATGTCCTTTCTCCTATATTCATGTACTCTTTCTTACATTTCTTTCAGGACAAAAAGAAAAACTTTTGCGGTCCTCCCTGCTTTGTGTAATCCCAGAATGTAAAACCGTATCGTGTCCGTCTGCTTTCGTGTTACAGTGCGGTCCAGGCGGCTGCCTCATTGAACTGGCTGAGCAGCTCTTCATCATCATGGTGGGGAAGCAGCTCATCAACAACATTCAGGAGTTCATTATACCGTATGTTTCCTGGTTAAACACTGAGCTGACTGAAAGCTTTAGTTTTCTGATGGTGATCACTGTTTACATACATTAGAAACGTTCTCTGCTTTCAAATCTACGATACTAATTATACAAACTACTATATTATCAGTATATATCATTAATTCAATTCTATTTTTTATTTATGCAGCTTATTGCCATTCATGTTGTCCTCCTGTGTTGGTGCTGTTGAGTAGGAGGGTATTTGTAGACTTTAACCCTGTTGGCAGACTCGTCCACCCATCTGCAAACTGGGCGACAGTACTGGTGCTTTGGGTTGGTGTGAATAGAGGAGGGGGCTCATTATGGCGCGATTAGAATTTGCTGTTAAGTACTAATTTCAAGCTTTATTTGATTTAATTCTATTTTAATTTCCAGCTCTCGACCAGGCTTTTTTTTCTTCTTCTTCATGGTCTGAATGTTCATTGCCGTCTGTCTCCAGTAAGGTGAAGGCCTGGCGCCAGAAGAAAACTTTGGCCAGTGTGCTGGGCGGTAAGGGATCCACTGAGCCCGAACGCTGGGAAGAAGACTACCAGTTGGTCGAGTGTGCAGGCTTGTTTGAAGAATATCTAGAAATGGGTGACTATCCAAAGCTGAATCTGTTACACAGCAACTGAAAGATTGACTCAGGTGTCTTTTGTTTTTGTCTTAGCTTGGATTAAAATTGGCACTTTGCCCTGCAGTGCTCCAGTTTGGGTTCATCACCATTTTTGTGGCAGCGTTCCCTCTTGCTCCGCTCTTTGCTCTTCTCAACAACTGGGTGGAGATCCGCCTGGATGCCCACAAGTTTGTGTGCGAGTACCGCCGGCCGGTGGCTGAGCGCGCTCAGAACATCGGCGTCTGGTTCAACATTCTGGAAGCCTTGTCACATCTGTCTGTCATTGCAAACGTGGGTATTTGACGAGTCCCATTTTCAATGGACTTCACACTACGAAGAGAAAAAAAAAACGTGTTCATTCTTCTAAAAGCATTTGTCTTCCCTCAGGCGTTCCTAATAGCCTTCACATCAGATTTCTTGCCTCGCCTGCTCTACCAGTACAAGTTTGACAATGATCTCCATGGTTACGTCAACTTCACCCTGGCCTACGCCCCATTGAACTACACTGAGTATCCCATGTGCAGGTACTACATGCTGTACTTCAGTGCTTGTAACAGAAATGAAATGGGTCTAAGAGTTCAGAGGCAGCTTCTCATATAAGTACGTGTGGAAAGTTTCAGGCCTTTCATTTATTCCACATCCTGTTGTGTTTCAAGATGAAATTAAACTGAGTTATCTTCATGCTTTCTTGTAATAAATCTATGATCCATTCTCCACAATGACTAAGCAAGAAAAGAGTTTTTGTTGTTTTTTTGGTTAAAGCTGCTTTGAAATCAGTGCTCAGGTGTCAGATCATCTTCGAAACATTCCTACAAACTTGGCACCCCTTTCATTCGGAGGGTTCTTCTGTCTTATTGGCAGCAGTGTTGGAGCAGTTCAGATGACTTAATTACATGTTGAAATGTCAGTTTCTATTTGCTTACTTTTTGGAAGTGCTGTCAGTGGACCTGGTGACAATGGTGACTTGGGACTCATTTGTCTGAACAAACCAGTAAATCTTGGACAGTGTCATAAAAGTGTCCTAACCTCCAGGCCTATGGGAGGACCTGCCAAGCAAAAAAAAAAAAAAAAATGCAGAAGATCCTTAATGTAGCTTTAAAGCTCAACCAGGTTAGATATAGAGCATCAGCCCATGGTCATTTTCAGATCTCTCCAGACCAGGCCGTTCCAAGACTTTCCAGAGTTATACTTGGTACAGTTGTTCTCACTTGGTTCAGTTGTTCTCACCTGGCACTGGTTCACTGTGGTAAAGGTTTTTGTCCAGCACTGCTCAGTATGTTTCTGCATGCATACCCGTCTCTGGAAAAGGTCCAACATGGATAACACAATAGTGCCTCACAGGTCCATGAAAGATTATCTTGACCTCTTGGGTTGTTTTTTCAAATGCCATCAGTTGTAAAATCCTTTATAGAGACGGTATATACGGTAACCTTTTTTTTTTTTTTAAATAATGTAGACTTGACCACTAGAGGGCGGTATTACTACTGTTTAACCCTGCTCATGTTGATCTCATGTTCTTCTCCTGTTGCATGCACTCAGCAGCGGTGACCGTTTTCATAAATTTTCAGATACAAAGCGTTCAGAGACAACGATGGAAACTACAGTCTCTTCTACTGGGAGCTGTTAGCTGTGCGACTTGGTTTTATCATTGCATTTGAGGTATGAAGGGAGCTGCTTTGCTTCTCTGTTTGTTTCCTTTTCTCTTTTGTGTTGATTTCATTTCCCAGAATTAATTGAATTAATTTCTATGTTCTACATTACATATATCCAGCCAGCCTCAGTTTACAGTCAAAATCAGATTTAAGCTTCACTTTTTTTTCCTCAGAATTTCTTCAGCATGATGAGAGCGTTCTTGCAGTCTAATTGTTTCTTCTCCCTCCAGCATGTGGTGTTCTTCGTACTGCGAGCCATTGACTGGATCGTACCCGATGTCCCCGAGTCTTTGGAGCTGAAGATCAAGAGGGAGCACTACTTGGCGAAACAAGCTCTGGCTGAAAACCAGGAAGCCCTGCTGGTGAGTCGAGGCCGAGGGGCCGCCCCTGCCACTCCAGGCACCTCCAGCCCAGGTCAGTAAGAACATGGGACACACTCACACACACATACACACACACTTTAATACCATGCACCACACATTCATACATAAATCTGACAGTCAGGTAACTCAGTGTTTAACGGCTAGATGATGTGAGTCCTTTCCTGAACATCTGTCAGGGAATCTTAAGAGTGTTTGTTCAAGTTAGAACTGTAAATTATTATTATCATTATTATTATTACTTATTTGCTTACAGTGGCAAGAAAAAGTATGTGAACTCTTTGGAGCAGTGATTCTCAGCTGGTGGATTAGGACTCAAAAAGGGGGTCACAGACCTGATTTCAGTGGGTCACAGGCTTTTTCCAGGACAAATTGTCAAGGGAAAAAAAATCCAGTGCTTTTATTTTTAAGGGGGATTTTTTTTTTTATGCAGTGGATTTCTTGTGATGTCACTGTTAAACTAGGACTGAAGTGAAGGCTGCCTGACTTTCTTAAAAGCTTTTTCAGCATCTATCTACTGATGAGGTAATCAGAAGAAGTTAATTTTTCTATACTTTTTGAGTTGCACTTTTTGTTTAATCTATTTTCAGTTTGTGGTTAAAAGCTGCTGTTGAAGTTTTTCCAGAGATCAGTGTTGGTTGTCTCAAAGTCAACAAATATTCTCAGTTAAAGCTACATATTTTTGGCACTGAGCCTTTTAATTTGATGCATTTAGGAGGAAAACAAGGACTTACTGTTAATGATTGTTACTGAAATATTTTCATTTTTATGTCAGCATTATGTTTAAAGCTTAAGTGAATAGTTTTACTTGTTCAGATGTTCATGTTCGGTGAGAGTCGAGTTCATTTGTTGCACTTGATGTTTGTGCATGAAAGCGCTGTTATTTCTGTGCAATCTGATGTTTAGATTGCACATTGGTTTACATCACTAGATGTTTCTGTCATTGTTATCAATGTCCCTGCAAACTGCTGAGTCTAATTTGGTTCCATTGAAGTAATTAGTTTATTGATTCAGTTACCTTTCCGCCAGCAGCGTAAATGTTTAATGAGACTTGAAAAATTATAACTGTGTATTGACTATCCAGCTCATTGCGTTAATATGGTGAGTTAGATGGAGATCAGACCATTTTTTATGGAAAATTAATGTGGAAAAACAGGAGTTCACTTTCTTTTTCCTGTCACTTTAGGAAAAATAGATAAATAAAAAGGTATGAAATAGATTTGATGGCAAGAAAATACTATTGATAAACTCATATACTAGGACGTGCAGCAGCTTGTGGTTCAAATTTCCAGAGATCACCTTGAATGGTGTTGTAGCTTCGTAACAATAAGTGTTGGCAGGTAACAGGTGAACTCTGGGTCGACTGCGTGGATGCACTCGAGCCTTCCTGGTCCCCATTATGCCTGTCTGTCTGAGGTCTTCTGTCTGCTCGTACTGTCTGAAATCCATGTTCACAGATGCTGGATTCCTGAACAGGCCGCCGCATGTCAGTAAAAAAAATAAATAAATTGATATTCACGCTGTCTCCCTAGAAACCTGCAACAAAGCTTGTCTATTTTACCTTCCAGTGATGTGAAACTCCCCATAAATACTGCGGGAGAAGTTGAGTTTAAACCTCCTCCTCCTTTCTTTTCTCTGTAATTGTATTCTTGTTCTTGTAACTTTATTATTAGTTACTTATTGTAACTTCTTCATTCCTTTGCAGTTCCTAATAAAAGGTGAATATATATCCATGTTAGATTTATGACTTATAACTATCAGACGCACGTCATAGATGTGCTGCAATTTGTAATCAAACCACTAGGTGGCACCACAAGGGTGCTGCATGAATCAATGCACCAGCACAGTTCATAGGTTCAGTAGAGTTAACTCTTTCATTCCTATAAATAAAAACCTGCCTTTAAAGGCTCTGAAAAGCTCAGCCATCCACCAACCACAGAGAAATGAGAGACCTGCAGCTCAGTGAGCTTCCAGGAATTTACCACGTTGCACAGATGCGAGTGTGATTATTAAAGTTCAAGGTGACTTTTATGAAACAGATGCCAAAGAATTTAGGATAGTGTTGATTTAAATGGCCAGAATTTGTGAATTAATAACTGTGGCTATTTTTCTTAACTTGTATTTTTGTCCTTTGTCTCTGTAAAGGCTTCAGTCAAGGTTCAGTTTGGTGAAAAAAACGGCGTGTAAGCATTACAGTTGTTGTCAGAATTTATATTATGCTCAAAGAGATCAAATATTTCACTCCTCGTGGATATTACAGCTTCACAGTGTGCATATTTACCCTCACCTGTGTGTGTGTGTGTGTGTGTGTGCGTGTGTCCCTGTCCTCTGACTCATGTTGTTGTCATGTGTCTTGTGTAGTGAATGTTGCCAGGTGATAACAGGTGAGTACAGCACAGGTAAGTAAATGGCATCGTTTCAGTGAGACACATAATGTGTATTTATTTTTAAGGAAAAAGAACATTCAGACTTCTACTACAGCAGATAAATCTGAGTGACCAAAGTCAGGAACATTTGTGAAAAGATAGCAACTTAGCAAGCACAGCTAGTTGATATAACTAGCTAGAGTTGCAGCAAAACTCCGTTCTGCCTTCGTCGTACAAAACAACCATTCAAATTTCTTCGTATTATCTACACAAATAAGATGCCCGCTTTAAATCAGCCCCGCCTCCATGTTTGATGTCATTGGCTAGCGCTAGCTACAATTTGGGCACATTTAAATGCAACAAAATCTGAAGAGATTTGGTGGCACTCGCATTGAAGTGCGAAAAGTTGAAAATTCATTTTGACTTTTGACAGAAGTTTACATCATTTGGCACCGCGGTGCGTGGAACCTACGATTCGGTTTGACAACACTTGATGTCAAAGTTTGTGGAGACCTGATTAATGAAGGATCTGTGAGAATCTCATTCTCTGCTGCCTCTCGCTAGCTGACTGCAAAGAAGAAACCACATGTCCTTATTGTCTGACCACTGTTCTAACTGTATTGTATAAATTCATCAGTCTGGTTCCAGTATTAATAATATATGTGTAAATATTATGGTGTAAAATAGAGTTTTGTTGCACCACCGTTGCAGCTGGTACATAGAGCTGATAAAGATTGTCTCCTGGGCTAACCCAGAGTTCACTCTGGATTACTGAATCAAAAAAACCCGACTCACTTTGGTGAGTGACTCATGTAATCCAGTTTGTAATCTAGTTTTCCTATACAAAAAAAATCCACGTTTTGAAACAATCCTGGCTCCGCCATGTACGATTTCATTGGTTAAAACAGTTCAGTTTCCCCTCAAAGTTTGTGGAGACCGACGCTAAGGACACTTTCACCGCAGAAGTGTGAGCAGGGAGTTACTGGTTTGGAGCTGATTTTTCTTTATAATCCCAAAGAGGCCATGATGTTACTGTAGCTGAAGGGAAAACATTGCATCAGATGCTTGGAAATTATTCATTTAGAGAGTACAGCTAAAAAAAAACCATTAACTATCATTATTTTACTTTTTGTAATACCACCACAAGTGATAAATGGTATTAGTGGCATTATGCCAGAGCCTGTTTTTGGAGGGTTGGATCACTTCTGATTAATCCCAGAGTTCAGATAGTCTGGAATTCACCAGAGGGAAGACGTGAATATGAAGTGAATATGATTCTCATATTCTGACTTATATGGAATTGGGTTGTATTTCATGACCACAAGAGCTCCAGCTGAATCAGAAGCTACTTACTGGAAGCCTTCAGCCTCGTGTACTAACAGTTTCCTGATAGTTTCACTGTTAATCAGCTGGACTCATACTTGTTGTGACACTGCAGTCACGTTCAAGTCTGAGTGCAGCTGGAGGTTGAACTGGAAATGTTGCACTTCAGGTGGTAACGTGTCAAAGCGCAGATGATGGCATTGGCCCGACTGGCCGCAGTTTATTTCTGCATTACTTGAGGGTAAAGGAAGTGCTCAGCTGTAAAAGAAAGAGGACGTGATTACAGACGCACGAAGACAGAAGCAAAAGTTCATTTTCAGACGGTGTTGTGAAAGTGACTTAACCTCCACCGCCTACAGGGGGACTCGAAGCGCTAAAAACTGCAAAACTCCTCTGTCACTTAAAAGAATTAGCGATTTATCAGCAGGCTTTTGAGGTGTGTTTGTGAACTTTGGCCAGACACAGGCTGCTTGTTTACCTGTTTTTAACGCATGCTCACTGTGACTTCGTGTCTGACTTAAAAAAAACTAATTAATTTAATTGTTATTCTTGACTCTTTTTTTTTTTTTTTTTTTTAAGCAGGACATTTTCACATCAGTGCATTTAAAACATACCGATTGTGTCGGTTTGAATCATATGGTTGACTGGCAGTGCCAATCACTGTGACTGGCTGTAGAGTACATGCAGACCGCTGTAATTCACTGGCATGTTCCAGCAAAGATCGTCTCTGTCAGCCCTTTTTCTTGTTTCATACCTCTCACAGAAGTCAGTCTGAAAAAATGAACCCTCTGTCTGCTCTTTTCCTTTTCCATCCATGTCGAAACCCAACCGCTCTGCCTCTCCTGAAGGAAGCGACGCGTCTTTTGGAATCCTGAGTTAGGACTCAGCAGAAGAGGAATGACAGGAACAAATGTTGGAGGACAAAAACAGGCCGTTTTTGCATCCAGGACAACATCCATGTGCAACCTTTCTCTCCAAGTTGAATTCTGTGTCAGTGGGATTACCTACAGTATCATTTTATTCATGCACGTGCTGCTCCGCAGATGTGATGAGCAGGAGGCAGGTTAAGGGATTCTGCGCATTCGACATCTTAACTTGCCTTTGGAAAGGCAGGTGTCCTTTCCAAATAACCAATTGCTAGCATCACGTGCACACTATTCATTTTGTATGAAAAGCGAGGAGGCGTGTTCATTGTCTATGCAAGGGATCTTGGGAAGAAAGAGAGTCAAAACGTTGAGCTTTGCATCCAGCGTGAGGTCGTTAAAAAGTAGACGTCGTTCTGTTCTGCGTTCATGGAGCGTTTGTCTTCGTGTTCGTTGTATTTGTGGTAGAATTTGAACAAAGCACATGATTTAAAAAACCATAAAGAAGAAGCTGATGGAGGTCGTTGCAGGTTGTTTGTTTTTTAACGATCTCTCGCTGGCTGCCTATCCCGACAGTGGAAGAAACAGACCTGCATGGAGCATGTCGAGAGCAGACCTACTGTCATCTACTGAGATTATCTGGTTGAAGTCATCGTTTTTATTTATGCTTTACAACAAAATAACGATGTTTAAATCAACCCCAGATGTGCACACCTCCATGTGAGAAATATAAGGCCAGCAATGCACGCAGTCGCTCGCGTACAATGAAGCTTTTTTTTCCCTACATTCAGTGAATATTTTCTCATAATTTATCACTTTAGAAATACCAATAATGATAATTTATTTAAAGGGACTTTTCAATGCTCAAAACAAAACAGCAGATAAAAGTTATGCAGAAAAACAAAATGAAATAGGATAATGTAATCTTGAGCAGATGAGGGACTTGGGAGACTTCAGGAGCTCGTTCAGGAGCTAGTTCTCTGCTTATTGATTTTTTGTTTGATTGTTTCAAATAAAATCAGGGCATCATCATCCAGAAATTCCTTACCCTGCCTTTAACAGAAACCAAACAAAACTTCTTCATGTGGAGAACAGACCTTCCATTTTCAGTTGCATTCCAGGAATTGGATGTTTCATCATGGCGACATCTATTTATAATGAATAATAAAGAAAATCTTTGTCACTAAAGTCGACTTTTCGGTGGCTAAGTATCAGTTGTAGCTTGTATGGATCAGGCTGTTCCTGTCGAGTCCAATCAGAATCCTGCACTGAAGTGAGGCCTGAAGTGGTTTGAGTCGCACCTTCCTCAGGTTTGTTTAGGAATTTATTCGATGTCGTAGGTGATGTATGACATCAGTGAGAAGTTGGGTCAAACATTATGCAAACTGGTGGGAGCTTTATCTGCTGCAATGAAGCTGACTGAAGCTGTAACGTCAGTCATTTGTGCTCTTAATGCTGGTTTTCCTACGTTTGGCAGAATATGAACATCGAAACTAGAGAACAGACCTTGAAGTATGACATCAGTGATGCCAAAGTACTTCTTTTATTGCTGGCTGATCCTGTAAAACAGCAGAGATGGTGTTTGTTTTGTTATCTTGTTAATTTTTAAAAGTTCATGTGGGTCATCTGTTATGTTTTCACTTAGCAGTGCTTAGCATGCTGGTATTTTCTACGTGAATATTCTGCACAGTATTTCTATAGAGTAAGTATCAATGTACAAACCAAGCACCAAACACAAGTGGAGAAGAACCTCAGTGGGACATATTTCATGTCTGAATTGTTTTGCATTTTGGATGTTTTACACAAAAATAAATCTAGTTTGATGAATGCAAAGTGCTCCTTCGGGTGAGTTTCTGAAATGATTATATAACGGCTGGGAGATACTGTACCTACAGTGGGGGCCATTAGTGTTAATCATTCCACTCCATCAAGTACCTCCATTTTCTCCTCTCGATGGGGCAGATGAAGAAGCTCCTGATTTATTAAGAGTCAGAAGCAGACAGGTGTTCATTAATGATTTCTCTCTTCCTCTCCCTCCTCCTCTCACCTTACCCACCAATGGATGTAGCCTCTGGCAGCTTCTGACTTTTATTTGATCTTATTTGGTCTCCTCCCCTTCTTCCACCTCACCCTTTATTCACCCCCTTTTTCCACGTTCTCCCTCTTATTTCATTTCTGCCATCCTTGCTTTTTCTCACTTCCCCCTCCTCCTCCCCTCCCTCCTCTCTGTTGGCCACGTTCATCTTTGGATTGTTATGATTGCTGTGCGTTCCTCTGCCATGGCCTGCAGGAAGAGTGAGTTAGTACATGTCGGTGAGCACAGGTATGCACTGCGGACACCGGCTGCTTCGTTCCTCGGCTGCTTGAGTGAGGAGGAAGACGCTTGCATGCAGGAGCTGCAGAGGAACACTCCACACCAGCCCGAAGCTGGCAGCATGGCAAAAAAACAAACAAAACAACAAAACAAAACATGGAAGCATGGCACATGATTTGGGTTCACTAAATACCTTGATGATCTCCTCCAATCTGACATTGACTCTGAAATGCATCAAAAAAGTAGTCAAGTCACATTTAAAACAACCTCAGTTGACCAAAGGGCTGTACAGGTTGAAACAAATAAAAATCCCCAAATTCAACAATAAAATACATATATACATGCGCCAACGTGTGGTTAGGGTTAGCCAGTGGAAGAGGTGTTTTTAACAATGATTTAAAATGATCAGTGGTCTGAGCAGAGCTGTTTGGGGGCAATAACAGAAAAAGCTCTATCACATCTGAGTAAATCAAAGTACAAAAATTAAAACATCATTTTCTCATTTCGAAAGACACTGACATAATTGGGCATAAAAAAAAAACAAAGAGCAAGAGTCTTTGGGAAAAGAGTCGAGGCGAGCAGCTGTTCACCTCCGATTCATGAGGCAATTTCCAAATAACGTTCCTCAGAGTAAAAAACTGCAAAGACAGTGCAAATCTCATCATCTGCAAGAAGAGTGATGAACGAAGTGTGAAGTGAGAAGAAGCTTCATGTGGACAAGAAATGTACTCCTGTCTTCTCTGGGCCAAAGCTTATTTAAAATAAACTGGGGAAAGGGGAACTGTCCTGCTGTCAGATGAAGAGAAACAAGAAATTCTTTTTGGAAACCATCAACGAGGAGAGGAGACGAACCATCCAGCTTCTTATCAGTGCTCAGTTAAAAAAAACAAAAACAACCTGCATCTCAGATGGTACAAGGGTGCATCTGGAAAGGAGACAGTGCTGAAAGGTTTTTATATGTACTCCCATGCATCCTTCTCTCTCTCACCAGTTGACTTCACGTCTTCCGTCTTCTTTCGCTACGTCCATAAATCTCCTCTTTGGTCTTCCTCTGCCTGGCAGCTCCATCCTCATCATGCTTCTACTCATATAGTCACTATCCTCCTCTGTTCATGTCCAAACCATCTTATCTCTGACTTCTCTAAAAAACATCCAACATGCGCCACCACTCTGATGTCCTCATTCCTGATCTTATCCATCCTCGTCACTCCCAAAGATGAGATCGGCAGCCTCCACACTGTCCCAACCTTTTATGTAATTGCCGTTATATGTGGGCACCAACAGGTTCTTTTGCAAGTCTCAAGTCTTGAGTCAACACCGGCAAGGCTCAAGTCAGACACTTCAAATTTCAAATCCTTTTAAGAATTGCACAACTAAATCTTAAACATTACTACGTACATAACGTAGAGAGAGTCTGTTCTTTATATCACACTGAGTGAAATTAATTGATTGTTGTTCACTTTTTAAATAGCACGCTCATTCAGTGTTTTCAAGTCAACAGACTCAAGTGAAGTCACAGTTCACTGGTGTAAAAGTCCAAGTCAAGTTGCAAGTCTTTTTACATTTTGTCAAGTCTAAAGTTGCCAAATTTATGGCTCCAAGTCATGTGACTCGAGTCCACACGTCTGCTTACTGACATGGAAATATCAATAAATGCAACAATGTAGTTGACAGTGGTTTGTCAAGTATTTATTTTTGCTAACTTGAAATCATATTTCTGTCGCACTTAATGCTTTTGTTCCCTCTTTTTTTTAATTAGTGAATGTTACATCAGCATGCAGGGAGCACTGAAAGAAATGAGAGTGAAGCAAACCTTGGTAGCATCTTTCCACCACCATCTCATTTAGTAAAAGCTGTAAACAGCTATGCACACACACACACAGCCACAGCCAGGGGCATTACATTGAGCAGATGCACATATTTTCATTATTCTTTATTTATAAAGCTTAGTCTCACTGAGACACAGGAGCTCATTTTCAAGAGAGACCTGCTTTTACTCAATAAAACACAGTGTTAACATGCAAATGTGCACTTTTACATCCAAGGATATGAACGTTTCTTAAATCTCTGTTTTTCTCTCACACTTTAAAGAGCCTGCGGCACATCAGCACACAAACAAAGACACAGTTGGATAAATAAAATGGAAAACGAACACCACTGCACACAGGACCAGCAGTTAGTCTTTCTCTCGCTTTCTGTTACAAGGCAGGTGTTGAAATGAGACGCTAAATAACTATTAGAGGAAGGGCAAGAGAAGGGGAGGAGAAAAAGAGAGAATAAGAGAGCACGTCCCCAAACAGTAGCAGAGGGAGAGAGAGAGAGGGAGGGAAGGAAGAGAAGGGAGAGCAGAGGAGCTTAGAGAGGGGATCTGCATTGTAAGTAGCTCTGAGAGCAGCAAGTGGTGGCTGTTTTCAACCTGTTTTTGGGGTTTTTTTCTGAGGAAAAGACCAAGAAGAACAAAGAAGACAAGAACCTAGAAGGAGGACGCAGTTTTAAAAGAGTCTGTGCTATGTAAAAAAAAATTTTAAAAAAGAGAGAGAGAGAAAGAAAAGTTGAGGGAGGACAGACGAGGAGAGAAGCCGGGAGGAACACAAGGCAGCAATGGATAGCAGAGTGGCTCAGTCTGACCCTGGGATGGCCTGGATTCACACACTGCTGCTGGCCACCATCCAGCACACACACTAGGCTGTGAACGCCAGTGAGGTACAGCACTGAACAAACAGCAACAATAACTCTCAAATAACAAATTATGCAATTGAATCTACATACACATTCCATCGTCTTCCTAACACATTTTATTGGAGGATTTTGAAGCCGGGGAGTGAAAGTTGAGCCGCGCTGTTTGGACAAGAGTTCTGGCTGTCCTTTGAGAAAGAATAGTTGTGCAGCTTCTCAGGTGCATTGCATAGTCGTGACAACATATATGCGCTGAGAGAAAACCCGTAGTTTCTTCACAGATTGGTGTGTTTCCTCGTCTGACAGCATCATATTAAGCTGATATGCATGTACCACTGTCACGCTGAATTTGATCATTTCGAGCAATGGCGAAGGCTGCAGATGATCAACTAACCCGCTCAAGTGGATGCATGCATCAGGCCTGCGAGATTATTAGCTTCTCTATTCATTTATTCTCTTTGAAGAAGCTGGTTCCTGCATCAGTAATGTTTCCAGCAGCTCCCTAGGCAGTGAGCCTTAAATGTGATGGTTACAGTGCAGCAATGAGCTGTTGCAGAGTGGGGCAGGTAAGTGCATGTCTGGAATATGTTAGATGAGGGGTTGTTAAAAACTGTACATGGCTTCTCTGCCTGGAGCAGCATGCATGAACAGAGCCTCTGGATGTTTATAGGTTTGTGTGAATGCGTTTGAGCACATTTATGTGTTTGTCTGTTATTATGCAAGCTGCTCTCTCTGTCTTTTTTTTATATTGTGGTGCACATTTGTTTCCAACATCATCTTAATACCATCAGTAGTAAGGTGAACTGAGGTGAGGACTTGCCTGTCTGTCTGCTGGTCTGATGACTAAGTATATTGCCATGTGTCTGTGTGTGCATGGACAGTCTGGTGGTACATATTTTGGCTAGAGCGCAACAAAAAATCAGTGTGTTTCTTATCTGATTGACTACAATATGTCTGACTCAAACCAACATGTTGAAAAAATGCATATGAGGGCAGCATATAAATCAGGACCTTGAACCACATTACCGCCATGACAGACGGGGTTCCCCCGGATGACAGCAAAGGTCTGATGATATGTATTCCTTAAGAGTCATCATATTCAGACAAAGCGATTCAGGGTGGTTTGCTTGTATAAGCTGAGATTAAATTTCTAGACTGTAAGCCACAACTGTAGATGGAATTCATAAATTGGCTCATGCAGGAGCCCTCCTCCTCCCCACTTCCTCCTTCCCCCACAACTGTACTACTGTCTGGAGAGCACCTGCCCCATCACCTGCCACTCAGGCAGCGGGGCTGTCTGAGCACGTGAGAGAGTGCCTTTACGTGTGGGAAAGCGATCTGGGATGCCGTACATCCCCCTCATCCCACCTCTTACCTCTCTCTACGAACTTTCAATGCAAATGCTACCTTTACTCTGCGCTGGCGCATTTTCCCCAACGCAACTCATTAGGCGTCATTGATTAAACGCAACCTGCCAATTAAGTATGATTGACACTTCCAGTTTAAAGAGAGTCTGTCACTTTCTTACCTTTTTGGCTTGTGGTCTACATAGAAGGAGCTTTAATAGGCCATAATAGCAGCCCTTGTGTGTAGTCACTTTCTGTGTTTGTCTCCTGCTTCAGCTTAGCGGCCAATTTCAGAGGAATGAGCATGCCGAGTCATCTGGGGAATGTGGAAAAGTGTCTTTGTGTGTCAGAGGGTCTCATCTGCGCTGGTAGCTGGACATGAACTTGTCTTGAAACCTGGACTGTAAAGCAGGCCACCTACTGAGGAGTTGATAATAATTAAAAAAACAAACGTCATGCTACGGCTTTCATGTTGAACTAAAATCCCTCATTTCCTGAAATAATCAGGTGGCTTCGCCTTCTAGAGCATAAACTTGGTAACTTTTTGGGCAGCAGCGTAACTGCTCGGTCATTTATTAGTTAATTTACCTGTTTTTTTGCCCCTGCATGAAGTGAGAAAACAGAATTTTGAAATTTGAGCCTGGGGCTAGGGTATACGCGGACCATTACCCCCGCACACCTGTCTAGCGCTGTAGCCCTCAGGTTATTTCAAATTGAGACTTGGCCGATATACACAATACGTTTTACATTTTTACTCATGCAAGATAATAAGTTCCTGGTTTTAGAGGCCGAAGAATGATTCTTCTGTGCTGCTTTGCTCCACTGAAGAAAAACAACAACCCTCAAACCAGGTGTTACCCTCATGCTAAATAGCATCAACACCTTTTTTCTTTCTTTTTTTTTTAAAAAAAAAAAGGAAAGAAAAAACGTGCCTTAAAATGCCATTCAGCTCCGTATCAAATCATCACTCTAATCCCAATGAGGCTGCTGGTATTAAGTTTTGAATAGTTTATAGCTTTAGCCCTCAGCTAAAGAGGAATTATCTCTAGATGGTCATTCTCGCTTAGGAGTGTTCCACTTTTACCCGATCACATTTCAAAACAACATATGACTTGTCCGTACCTGTCCAGATAATAAAAACCAAGAAGTGTTGTAGGGTTGGGGAGCTGCTGCAGCTTCGGGGAGGGGGGCAATAGAGTTAGAAAACAGTTGCAGACAAATGCAAGAGATACATCAGCAATTTGATGTAAAGTAGGTCAGGCTTTTTGGAGCCTCCGTGGCAAAGGATTAGATTGGAATCAAAGCATTCTGACTGACAGTTTGAGAACAACAAACCCATCTTCCTCCTTTTTAAAAGCTGTAGACCAGAAAAACTATGGCACGCCTTCTTTGAATGCCTCTCGAGCAGCTAAGGAGCTGAAGGAAATCTGCATGCAGTAATGTATCATCTGGAGGACGTACCTGCATTGTGTTCTTTATCATGTAATAAGTACAAAGTCTCATTGTGCTTCTCAACCCTGAACCTGCTGGCTTTTAGCAAAAAGTAAGCATTCAAAGGATGGTCATAAATAGCCGCTGGACACTGCTGAGGCTCAGCAAACATTAATTAGTTTAAGTAAACAGTGCTTTCTTTGAGAAAATGATCTTCGGTGGGATAATACAGCGCCGGACCCTGATGGGTGGGATGATGTATGCAAACGATATGATAAAGGAGTAGATCAATGACGGGTTCTTAAAGGGACACTTCTTGGTCTGTTGTTAGATTTAGTGAAAACTTTCTTTAGGGACCAAAACAATATCAGTTTGTTTTGAATTAGAATAGAACACATGTTCTCTGCACAGCCTATGTGGTATATAACTATTTTAAGCCTCTGACAAAACATAAGGAGCTCTGTTGTGCACATGCACTGTGCATATAAGGTGGTATATATACTGTGCATTGTGCATCATTTTAACTGTTTACATGCATAAAAAGTGTATATAAAGACTTGTTTTGTACAGGCATCTCTCTGGTCGCTGCTATCCTGTCATGAGTCCTTACAAGCTCACATAACAGATGCTTATATATCAATGACAAAATGAACAGTTTGACAGATGCAGAACTCATAAATTCTTCTCTTTTTGTGTCCATTAACAGTTTGTGGGACATTTAGTAGCCGACTTGAACAGGCTTATGAGACAGCGACAGTTACCAGACACGGATACCTGTACTGTCCAGATATAAAGACTTAAAAGTACCTTCATCCTTTTCATAGAGACCTTTTCCACACTATTACATAAGCTGTCAGAGGCTTAAAGCAGACATTTATTTTAGAGTTGCTCCACTGCCCTGTGTAAAAGCTTTAATTTATAAATTTTCATCTATATTCTCACTCAAAATAACTCAGATTTTAAAATAGTTTTTGTACCTAATGAAAGTTTACTCTTCTTGCCATTTAATACAAGACTTGGGGTTGTTTTAGCTCATAACATAAACTTTCTTTTAAAAAAAGAGAAAACATGGTCAAAATCACTTGTTTTGATTCTGTCACGTCTTTAAAAACAGCCTCTCATATATGAACTACTATGGTCCCATTAATTATGTCAGTTTCTTATTAGATTGCTGGTGGCCCTTTTTGAAATAATTTAATAATTCAGTACATATCAGTCCTCAAATCTGTATATTTCTGCCCACTCGGGTTTCTCATATCACTGCTGTTACGTTGTTGAGCTCAATTACAGACTCAATAAGACCAAAAATATCAGCTGTTAAGTCCCAGACTTCTGGGTTTTAACGGTGGGTGACGTCAGAATGCTTACACCCACACAGTTTAAGGTTTTTAATCATCAGTGGAATATAATTTAGCCCTGCAGCATCAGGGAAGACAGTTTATCAGACTCACAGAAAATTCTCTGCTCAAAAGAGAGATAAAATCACTCCTAAAATAATACCTGCAATCTACTGTTTTTGTTAAATAGAATATTATAGAAATAAATGTTATCTGAAGCGTCCTAGATGTGAGAATTAGCTGCTTTCCAGGTGCTGTAAATCAAACATAATTCAATTTTAGACTATTAGTTGGACAAAGGAGGAAACGTGAAGAAGTCGTCACTTCACTCTGGGATGTTTGATGAACAGCTTTACTTTTTCTTCTTCATCTTATGGACTACGCTATGCTTTAACTGTGGTAAATTTGTAATCTTTGGGCTTTAAGTCGTCACATATTCTCGTGACTTGCCAAAAATACTAAATGAGCTCTTCTTTCCTCAGAATCTCTTTGCATACACATAGCCATTGTCTGTCAGAAGGTACTGATTATGAGATTTTCTGCGTGTAATGCCCGCTGGATCTTTAGCTCTCCATTAACGTGGTAGTTTGTGCGACTTACGACAAAGCACCATAATTAGATCAGGTTGTTTCCATAGGTTTTTATCAATAGTTCCTTTGTGCCTGTACTATCCCGAGTGCGTGCCTCCTGTGCATATGCTTGTCTGACTGCAGTTGTTATGGCGGGGGAGGGGGGGGTTAAAGGTCCAAAAGTTTTGCCGTTTACCTGTGAGATGGTTGCCATTTTTTTTTCCAGGCTTGTAAATGAGTGATTGCTGTTTGTCTGTTTCTGGTAGCAGGAATCCTGCTGGGTTAGACAAGGTCAGGGAAGGCCTCTCTGCGTCTTGCTGCTCTCAGTCAAAGGCTGATAGATTGTCGTGCACAAAACTCTCATCCAGGTGGACCTTGTGTGTCGGAGCTTTGTGCGACTGTGAGCCGGGTTGTCAGCGTGCACCCTCACGGTGTCCCTGAAGGTCATGGATATTTTGCCTGAGGCTTTAGAGGAGGATTAGGAGGACCCAAAGCATGTGTAAACATTTGGGTAACGCCCTCCCCCAGCCTTCCGTGGAGCCCCTGGGGTTCCTCACCTGTCTCTGGACACGGAGGACAAATGATGACCAAGAAACTCCCAAGACAACCGAGACATCTGATTTCAAGAAAAAAAAAGTGCATTAGCACAACGTTGCTGTAATTTCTCTGATTGGAATTCAAACTGTGATAATTAGTTCAACTCGACTGAGAGATTTAAAATCAAACCCAATAAAGCACTGGTTTCCAGTTAACATATTTGCAAATGATGCGAGAAACTGTATGGTCAGAAAGTGCAACTAATCAGGAGTAAACATGTCACATTATACACTAACAGTCAAAAGTTTTAAAACACATTGTTATGCATTTACTTATTTATTTATTTATTGAAAATTATGCAGTTTAATGTCTCCTTTTAGTCTGAAATGAAAGCATAGAACAGGTAAAACAACTGAGGTTGAAAAAGAAATCATAGAACAAATTTATAAACCAGCTTTTGACCCTTTTTCTACAATGGAAATCAAATATTCTTCAGAATGTTCTGCCAAAACTCTGTTTCAGAAGTTTCTGTAAGTGTGTTGCTTTGCTTTGTTCCCAGAAAAAGGTGAAATGGACGTCATTTTTCAATTTTAGGCAACCCTACCTGAAGTTCTCTAGTTACCTTTATGCCATTTTCACCTACTCATTGGACTTGAGCTTTTTATAAAATTCATAAAACACCAGAAGTATTGAGCAGTTGTGTATATTAACAAAGTATCCCCAACCCCAAAAAGGAACAAGAAGATTCCAGCACATACAATTAACTATACTGGTGACCAGCATGCAAGCCTGAAGCAAAATAATTATTTTGTTAAAGTTCAAAACATTACGTGCTCTTTGATGGCAAGTCAACAGAATCTTGGGACCGCCTTCCCAGTACTGAGAGAAAATGTTACGCAAACTAGTTTCACAAAACACAGTTAGGAGAGTGGATTTTCCCAGAAATGATGCTGAGTGATGTCATGTCTTGTCTCTGCAGACAACGCAGGGCTCTTTAGTCTACTGCCTGGCAATTAGTGGTCTGATGTGACCGAGTTAAACGGCGATCTCGCACATACACACGAGCTGGTCGCACCACACTGCGAGGACACTCTGGTCTGTCTGGGCAGTCACACTGGACGTATGCTCACAGAGGGACGGCATGTGGGAGCCAAGGACCAAAACCTTTGATTTTTTTTTTTTTCCCCCCCAAAGGATTTCCTCTCCTGTAAGTTCTTGAAACAGGTGGTTAGGTTTTTTTCATTTCCATCCCGTGCATGTCAACAGCACAAATATCTAAAATGACCCTTTAAAGAGCCATAAACGATTAAATGCAGGTTTTTAACAGAACAGAATGTAATGATTAACAAATCTCACAAATCCACAATAGAGGACAGAAAACCTATCATGTGTTGAAAGTGTGCTATTTCAAAGTAAAAACATACTAAAAAGACATCCAGCAACTAATTGGGTTAATTAGCAACAGGCCAGTGACATGATTGGATCTAAAAAAAAGAGCGTTTTAGAGAGTCGATCAGATGGTTTCAACATAAAAAACTGTCCTTCCACTTCATTTGTAGCTAGAACATCTTTGAGAAATTTTTTCATTCCCAGTTAAAAGAACTTCATGATTTCTGGGAAAATAAAAGTTGAAATTCGACCAAATTTGCAACAACCTTTGTAATTTTATGTCAAAATATTGCATAATTCTAAAATTATAAGTTAAAGAAGTTGCAATTTGTGACATCTGTGATTATACGATAAGAAGCCTCAATTTTATGCTAAAAGTTGCTTATTTTGTGAAATTTGAGCTTATGACTGTTTTTTTTTTTTTGTTTGTTTGTTTGTTTTATTTTACAACCGAGTCCAGGAACCTGACAACATATCTGGTTGAGTAAATGAAGAGTAACCGTCTCTTTAATTGTAACCATGGTGATGATCTGACCTGGGATGAAGCAGGAGTTTGACACCCCTGATCTGCAGCATATGATGATGACAATCTGGACAAATCTCTGTATGCACAGGACAAAGCGAGTGATCTCTGGGTTCTCAGATGTCACTGCAGGTAAACCAGAAGATTCATTTCCAGAAATCACTGCGTAAACTCTCATGAAAACACTCAAAGTCATTCCATTCACAGATGTAGATCAAAGCTCTATCATAGAAAGATGCCGGCATATTCTCTGCGCCAACGTTCATTTAAAATGAACTGATGCAAACTGAAAAACTTCCCTTTGGTCAGATTGATCAAAATCAAGGTCAGTTCAAAAGTTGGCATGAAAGACCTCCGATGGTATTACAGCAACAGCAGTTTGCACATTTAGACAGGAAACATCACTGCTGAAAGGCTCATGCTCATCTTTCAGCAAGATGATGGTGAACCGCGTTCTGCGTCCATCACTAAATCAGGGCTTCAGAGTAAATCCAGGTGCTCAGCTGGTCTGCCCACATTTCACATCTTTCACCGGCTAGAAGCATGTGGTGCATTATGGAGCACAAATACTCTGCAGAAGACTGCTGTGAAGCTCACATTCTACATCAGACAAGACTCCAAACTGCTGCCATCACACTCAAAATCACCTTTTTCCATTTGATTTGTTTTCAGTGTTCTACTGTAGGAAGAATACGAGTTCAGGACATCTGCACATCATTGCATTTTGTTTTAATTTGCATTTTACGTTGTTGTCATCACTGTTTTGTTGGGTTTTTTTTGGGTCGGGGGGGTGTTGGGGTTGTATTTTGTTTTGCTGATAGCCTCTTAAGTGAAAATATTTCTTTTAAAATACAACAATAAAGAAAAAAGGTTTTAGATTTGTTAACTTTAATTTTCATCTTCCATCTGCCCAAAAGGACACAAGAGAGGCTAAAAAATGATGATAGTGATTAAAAAAAGAAGATGAGGATTCTACATCTGTTGTTGTCTGTTATTACTAAAGTGCTTTTTTTTCCTTCAAATATCTACACTTAGACGTCCGTATCCATAGACCACAACATTGTTCAATATTGACCCAGTCTTGAAATTGTTTATTTCTTATTTATGAGTGTGATTGGTTTGGGAAGGTTGGTTAGTTACGGGGCACAGCATTGGATTTTATTTTTCCTGAAAAAAAAGTACTTCTTCCATGGATCAAGAAAAACCCCCACTAATATTTAGTTTTTGAGAACAGTGGTGGAACGTTTAACTGCCATTTAGATCCACATCACATGAGTTGTTGAGGGTTGTTGTTTTTTTGGACTCTGATCAGCACTGAAGGGAACCAACACGCGAGTTCTCACCTTCATTTGTTTTTATAGCGGTGCCCCATTTTGGACTGAAAAAGGCGTCCAGGCTTTCTTTTCTTTGTAGACTGACCACACGTTCTTATACGGAAGACAATTAGGGCCACTGACAAAAAGAAAAATAGAATTCTGAGAAAAAAAAGTCTGACTTTACTCTCAGAATTCTACATTTTTTCTTCAGTGGCCCTAATACTCTTCCATATTCTCACGTGGAGGCTTCCTGAACTTTATCTAATGGTTTAAATGGTTCCACACTCGGCTATCCTTGGGTTTTGGGTCAGTAAAACGAGAGGCCTCACCATATGTCATTGTTCTCACTGAGGGAATAATTAAAAACCTGCCACCAGAAAAGCAGAGCATTCAAGAAGTTCAAGGATAAAGAAGTAAAAAAAAAATCAAAAACAAAAAACATTAGGAGTTTTATAAACTAAGAAGATAATCTATTCTGAATGAAACTGGTAACTGGGGCTGGAATGTTCTGTAAAATGTGGTGTCTGTGGTTTAGCAGCAGCTAAGTTTCAGGATAAAAGTAACTGGGAACTATTTTATTTTCCAAAGAGACCAGAAAGAAGAGCATTTCTGTAATCCAGTCATTGTGTCAGAAGAGGAACAGCGTCTCTGTTTTGGCACAAGGGAGACACTGTTTTACTCTGGAAATGTTTTATGGGTGATAAAATGCATTTCTTTCTAACACATTTGATGTGGTCCAACAAGTAAGATCAGAGTCTAAGATGGTCCCTACTGTTGTTGGGTTTAGCACTCGGATTTGCAGATTTACTTGGAGTTTTTTTTTTTTCTCTGTGTTCTTTAAGACCAATTATCAAGATTAAAATTTTGTCCTGCTTTTGGGTGTTGAAAACCTTTTACCATGCATGGCTTGACATCCAAAAGACATTCATGAAGGTTGTTTATTGGGCTCAGACTTTAGGAGACTCGGTAATATAAGGCTGTCAGTCATTAGCATTCTGTGAAAGTTGATGTCGTGCTCTGAGAGGACGTGTCCAGATCAAGTCCTAAAACTGAACTTTGAGCAACACCAACTTTTATATTATGCCTTTAAGATGTAGGTTGATCCATACTTGCAAAGAATTCTCTGTTAGTTCTCTGTCTCAGTATGTTGGAGGTTTATTCCTGTTTCAAGAAGTTTTTTTCTCCCTCTGTCACTAATGCTTCCCATAGGGAACTGTTGGTGTTTTGTTTTTTTGTTTTGTTTTTTCCTCTTAAGCTACGTGATTAATCAGCCCATGTGAACTGAGCTCAGTTCAAATGAACTGAATAAAGTTGAAGTAGAAAAGTAAAGTGATTTCAGAGACTTTGTAAAATGGAATATCTTTGTCTGAGAGCTTCACCTAACCAGATAAACAACAACATGTTTAAGCATATGAAATGTGACCAAAATGAATGTAAATTTTAATTTTGGAAGTCAGTCGTCCTCCAGTCAGAGCATCATGGGAGCAGTCCCCAGGAGATAAGCCCCTGATAACACCCATCTGAAACCCAGATATATGGGGACGGTTGTGTCAGGTCGGGCATCCAAGCTAACACCTTTGACGTGTCATTATTTAGAAAATTATGGGCTGCTGTGTTGAGACCTACGATGGGAAAATCCCTCTTGCACATCGTCACTATTCACATCAACAAAGAGCATCGCTGATTCTTGAGCTAGTGAGAGATTTTTTCAGCTGTTGAGTGAATTCGCATTTTTATTTCTGGATTTGATTTCCAGCGACAAATGTTGGAATGAATAACTGTATTTGGAATGGTTAATTTCTAGTTTTAGTATTTTCCTATAAAACACGACCTGATTATCTCGTCCGTGTGCTTTGATTTTACAAAATGTAGAGCAGAGTCAAACTATGAATGGTTGGGGGGACTGGTGAGGCTGATTAGCTGGTTTCTGCTTGTAGAGGGTAAACGGTGTAAGCTGCTCCAGACCCAGACATGCACCCCTCTCCAAATGTTATTAGCCACAACAAATCTGATTGGTCCGCTTGGTAGATTTGTACTTCTTCGTATTTGCCACGACTTCTTTGTTTTCAAGCTGCGTAGAAAGATAGTTAGCTGCAATGTTTGGTCACGTCAAACTCACTTCAGATGTGCTTTATTTGCTCGGTTTCTATGTCTGAGCTGCATTGAGGAAATAAAGAAAAGAAAAGGAAACTCAGCGCTGAAAACGACAGCGCTGCAGAAAAAGAACCCACAGCGCCACCTGCCTTATGAGGGTGTAATTATAGATGTCAACGGACAAACCATCCATCCATCCATTATCTATACCTGCTTTGTCCTGTGTAGGGTCACGGGGGTCTGCTGGAGCCTATCCCAGCTCAGTTTTTGGGCAAAAGACAGGGGTCCACCTGGACAGGTCGCCAGTCCATCGCAGTCAACGGACAAACCATAGACACCAATGTTTGCCCAATACGTAGGCTGTGAGTCATTGCTAAGAAGTGACAAAGCAGGAGGTGGGCATCATGTGATGACTCCTACAAGGGTGTCCAAGAGATTATACTCAAAACTAGAAATATGGCTGCAGAATTTACATAGAATCCTTTTTTTTTTTTTGTTGTTGTTTGTTTCTGAAAAAACAGTTATTCAGCTGCGTTCCTGTTCGGCTACACTTTCGGATGACGTCTGTTGATGCTCGTCTGGTTATTGCTTTGTCTACATGGCGGACGTTGTGTCTCTGATTGTTTGCATGCCTGTCCAGTGGTGTCTCAAAGCAGTTTCTTCTGCATTCATAGGTACCGAACCCTGAAATCCAGCATGAATCCAGAAAATCCACCCTAATTCTTTTTACTGATGCCTCTTTACAGCACTGTTGCCATCACATAGTTAAACATTAGGAAAGTAAACGACATAAAAAAAAATTAAAAAAAATGTATGTCTTCATAAACCGCAATCGCATCCTGTAATTAATCTATTTGTTTTAACGTCCTCTTTTCCCCCTGGCAAGCATTAAACAAAGTTTAGTTTGGAGATTGCACAATATTTGGGTCTGTCAGAGGCTCAATCAGTAAATGGATTTACGCCCAGATTCATGTGATGCATTCTATTAAAGGATTACTCCGAGACTTTCAAAATGAAAAAATATCGCAGTTAGAAATGCATCTCATATGTCTGTTTGCTTTAAAGGCATGCCAGAGTGCCATTCATTAACTTCTATATGCAGACATGGCGTCTTAGTGAAATTACAGGGGCAACTCTGGCAGCAAAGTCCAAAACAATCACAAATAACACTCTGGCATGACAAGGGAAATTACACATCTTTGGAAAAGAAATTTGAATAGCTTGATATAATTGTATCAGTGTGAGGGATATACAGCGCAGTTGGTTGCTTTCATGTTTTCTTTAATGTGGTGGTGAGGCTTAGAGTCGGTTTTAAGGATGTTTGAGGTTTTTGAGCGTATGAGAAGATAGCTAATTGTCTGCTAGTGGGTTGATATATGATGACTTGGGTCTTGTTGGAGGATTATGCCAGCAGTTGTGTATAGATTTTATTTTTTGTCTTGAAAAATACAGTGTAAATAGACCGCATTTGATAGTCCAGGAAAGAGAGTAGCTATAGGTAAAGTTTAGCTAATGCGGGCGCATACAGCAAGATTACAGTCTAAGCAGCAGGTAATCGCATGCAGACACCAATAAGCTTGTGTCATTACGCAGCACTGGCCTGGATGTGTTCATATGGCTCAGTGGCTGCACTATATAAGTGGATCAGTATAAGCAGTTCCCACACCCTCTCAGATGTCCTGTGTGCAGGGCAGCCTGGCCCAGGTATTCAGATAAAGGCTGCCTTTGTCTGCAGCAGAGAACAGGTAACCATTTGTGCCTGCACGACCGAGTGTCTGTTTCTATGTGCGCTTCTGTTTGCATGTGCATGCACGCGTTTATACGTGCACGTGTGCCGGAAAAAGAGGAAGGTTTGATTGGACTGTGTACCTTTGCCGCAGGAGAAGGTGTGGCTTTTCAGCAGCCTCGTATTCACAGCATACACCACATGTGCACTCTATAAGGAAGACGTTCTCTGGGGAAACAGGTGCAATAAAGATATGATTTCAGGAGAAGCAGTAACAAGAGCAGATTAGAGATAAATAGGTTAATGTGATACTATGAAGTGTAATGTAAAAGACATGTAGTATATCCCAAAAGGATTTAATGACTGTCACCTTGAAAGTTCATTCTAAATTACAAATAATGCTGCTTGACTTGCAGGGTGTAATTGCTACCTACATAAAGCCTGAACTGTGTGCATGCACGTGTGAACAAATAGATAAAAAGATAAAAATGTTCATTTAGACTTTTCTGTGCCCTGAGGCGCTCACTTCCCAGAAATAACTCACAAATGCCAGCATGCAGATGCAAACAGAAATGCAGACACGCAGTGGTTTTTTTGGCAGAATGTACGATCCCACAATCCCACAGTAACAAGCCTCATTGCCAACATTTTTTGTATTGTAACCACTAACAAATAAGAGTAAAAAATGAATGAAACAGATTTGACAAATCTGAAACAATTGCTTTTTAATAGTAGAGTGGTTATGTGTGTCTGCGTTCGCCTCGCTGCCAAAGTTAGCTGAGCTGGGCTCCAGCAGACCCCCGTGACCCTGCACAGGAACAAACGGGTATAGATAATGGATGGATGGTTATGTGTGTTGCTGTGCTTTGTTCTTTCTGAACAAATATAAAACAGACAGAAAGGAGCAACGAGAATGGTGTATTCTTAGCCCATCCATCCATCCATCCATCCATCCATCAACCTCTGCTCATCCAGATCTTTTAGGCTGTCTAAGCAGGAAGGCCCAGACTGCCCTCTTCACACCAACCTCATTTCGCTCCCCCAGTAGAGCTCTAAGGCCTTCCCAGTCCAGAGATACAAGAGAGATAATTTTCCAGATTCTGCTCCAGAGCCTCTTCCTGGTTGGACATGCCTGAAACATTCCCCAGGGTGGCACCCTAACCAGACCCGACCCACATCAGCTGGCTCTTCTCGGTGTGGAGGAGCAGCAGCTCTATTCCAGGGGCATCTCCAGTAACTGAACTTCTCAGTCCAACAACCCTGCAGAGGAAACCAATTTGAGAAGCTTGTATTTTCTGTGTTGGAGCCTTTGCAGAACTACGACTGCATTTCACATCCATGACAACTATACAGGAGTTGGATTTTCTCTTGAACTGGAAACCCTACAATCCTTGGCTGCCCCTAGAAATTCCCACCATAAATGCTACGAAAAGAATCATGACAAAAGACGGCCCTGAGGGTGCAGCCCTGGCTCATGGTTTCTTCTCTTTCACCTCTAACAAAACCAACTTACGACTGACATTGCAGACCAAACTCCCTCTAAATGACCTGTGGTTGCACACACACTCTTGATGATGATTCTCTCTCGTAAAATCTCTGGTACTCATTTCCAGCAGCGCCAAACTGAACACTGAACGTTTGTCCGTTCCAAATGTTGTTTCCTTTACAGCTCTTTGAATTCCTCCATGCATTATTTACATTTGTATGGTTGTTCAGCAACGTATCCACCAGGGGGCTGTGACGAGTCACAAGTTATCAACAAGCGACAAGTGTTGAGGATGTTGTAATATTTGTGCCACTTTGGAGTCGAAGGTAAAGAAAGCAGCGGTGGTGTGTATCACTACTGAACAAAAGTCGCTACATAAGTCAATATTTTTGGATGTGTGCGAGAACATTTGAAAGTCTCCTTCACCCTATATATGATTTTCCACAAACTCGCTAAGCCGTTCCACAAGGCCATTTTTTTGCCATTTTTGATACAAATTTCTTGTATTTGACTCACTGAGCTCACTACTGCCTCCATGTCTTCTGGTTTTATTGCTACGTTTCGTCTGTAATTAAGCATTGGTGCTACATACCAAATGATGGATGAAATCAATGAAAGAAATGGACAGAGGGGTCCAACCGTCTCCATATTTTTTCCAAAGTAATGAGTATGAACTGACCTTTATGACTCATAAGGGAGCATCCAAGAGTGACCATTTAAAACAACCAAGATGGCTGCACAATTGCTAATAACATCTTGGATCAAAAGTCAAAACAGTCGTTCATTAGCATTCCCGAACACCATTTTTGGATGTCGATGGTAATCTAGTTGTCTCTCTGCCAACAACACATACATTATTTCTCTGATCGTTTGACTACAGTGTTGTCTTGAGGCACTTTCTCCTGCTTCCTTTGGTGCTGTCCCCCCTGGAAAAACAAAGTTGAATCCAAAGGATCCAGACTAAGTCTTTGTAATGAAGAGTAAAAGCATTATGATAGCTGGCCAGGCCGTTCACTGTGGCCACATTGAGGGGTTAATGGTCAGACTAAACTTTACATAATACAGTGCTTATTCTGCACCTAAAATACCTCCACACATCCTTATAGTTAAAAAAAAAAATCTACACCAATTTAACTGTAGCAGAAGCACTTGACAGGACCTGTGAAGGTATAACACATAGAAAATGATCAAAGCCTATAAATTCATGTGTGCCATGTGCCAGTGTCCCTTCACCAGGTGTTTCAGCCAGAAGTTGAGGATTACTTGCTCAGGAAGCAGCGGGGTAAGACAAGGGGGAGCTTTGCTGGTGTGTGTTTAAATAACCTGTCATGAGATCTAATTTTATGACCCACCGCAGGCTTTTAACAGACACTCACTGTAAATATTCAATCAGAAATAGGTGCCTCCTCTTCATGTGGGTTCAGGAAGGCAGACAATGAACTTGAGTGATTGCTCACTATAGATCTCAGGTTAAAGGTGAGAGTGTTGAGGATGTGCTTTCTTCCTCTGTCTGTGCTGTTGGGTTATTCTGTCTGGAGCCGGGGTGTGTGTGTGTGTGTGTGTGTGTGTGTGTGTGTGTGTGTGTGTGTGTGTGTGTGTGTGTGTGTGTGTGTGTGT
>JBAMYA010056836.1:0-29564 GCA_037176975.1 Arrhamphus sclerolepis | reverse complement strand
GGTTTCTTCCCATGAGGGAGTTTTTTCTTGCCTCTGATGGTGTTGCCATGTGCTCGGGGGTCAAGCTCTGGGTTTCTTAAGCACTTAGAGATGACTTGTCGTAAATAAGAGCTATATAAATAAATTGAATTGAATTGTTTTTGTTTTTGTGTTTGTTTGTTTTTTTTAAACTTGAGGTTTTTATAACTTCCAAAAGCTCCAGATGCTGTGGAAATGACCAGTTTACAGTGGTGCTGCCACCAAGAGTTTCTGATTTTGGCAGTACTCTGGTACAAACCTTTTCTGCTGTAATTTGAGTGTAAAAGCTATTGAGATTTAATACATTAATGCTAATGTTAAGATTAATGTTAAGATCACAGAGATTTTCTTGGAAAATTAGTTATTTTCTGCCATTTTCTTGTGACTTCGTTTTTTCTTCTTTTAGACAATTTATTTCGATTTAACATAGACATGGTGGGACGATATTATATTATATATTGCTGTCACATTCTTGTACTGAATGTACTAGTTTGCATTACTCACATACATTCCAATACTAGACAACAAAAAGACAAGCATATTTAACAGTCTTAATGTGGTCATCATCACTGCCTCATGAATATCTACCCAGATTCAGAGAGGAAAGAACTAAATGTTTAGACTGGAATACTTTTTTTTAAAACTGCTGGGAGGAAGGTAAAATGATATGTGCCTTAAAAAAATCCAAGAAAGCTGATGCTTTTGAGTAATTATTTACTAATCCTTTCATGAAGCCCTTAATCTGTTCATGTTTGAAAACAAAAAATGTAGCTTGGATTTTTTAAATAATGTCTAAGCTGAATGACTTCTTTAAGCTTGATATTTCTTCATCTTTGATTTACTTTTTTATTCATGAATAACTCAAAATTGTAGCAAAGACAAAACAAAAGACTGATCTTGAGCTGTCTTCATGGCCACAGACATTTCTGTGAAGAATTAAAATGGTCCTCCGAACATTTTGTTGTGAAATAGTGCTTTGAAGTCATACCTTCTAGCGAAGTTAAAACACTTTCACATGACACATTTATTTTGTTCACTGGTTTAAATCTGGCTTGATTTAGTGCAAAGTGTCAGGTCATTTTGTGTACCAATGACAATTTAGTAACATTTCTAGCAAAGTAATGGTAGCCTGATAGTATTCTCTTATGCTTTTCTGACTGTTTTACTGTTTGACTGAGTGTAAGATGGTGATTTGAACTGATTGCTTTGTTTTTATAGTCCCACTCTGGTCTGTCTACACATTTATCTAAAACAGCAAACTGGGGCTGCTAGATAGCTCTGTCAGAGCAGACAGCCCAGACTGCAGTCCTCCTCCTCCCACTCTGGTTTCTTGTCTTCACACTGTCAATAATGACCACTAGAGGCAAAAATACCTTTTAACAAAAAAAAACCCCAGCAAAATGAGAAGAAACAAGTAAGAAAATTTGCGTAGAAGCCGTCTGTGCAAACACACTAATGTTCTTCCTGCATAATTGCATTGCTGAGAGGGATTACTTTGTTGTTGCAATATTGTCCAGCTCTGTTGACCTGGTACGGTCTCAAAGCAAATTGGTCCCAGGAGACGGGCCTGACTAAGGGTGAATCAACAGATCTGTATGGAGAGATTCAAGAACTTGTTACGTTACCCAAATGAGCGAGATGGGTTCCTCCTCCTGTGGGCTCACTACCTGCAGGAGCAAGGGCGTCATTTTGTTTTTAAAAGTGCCAGGGACATTAACCATAAGCTTGAGTGTGGCTTGAAAAGTGCTGGGTACAATTATGATTCATTACAATATCCACTATTCAATATGCATTCCAGTGTGCTGATGTACAGGTGTTAAAAACTGTATTCAGTCAATAAAAGTTGAAAGCCACACTGTTGGCTTGTTTTCCAAATGGCGTTGGAAACCACCATTAGGCTGTTGGCTTATGATGTTTAAAATCCACATCATAGGAAAAAGAACAGTGTTGGTAATTAAGTCGTCCTCCAAACTCCAACAAGGTTTACCAGACAAACATTGCCTGACTGTCAAAGGGCTATGAAATGAAACAAGGTTCTGAGCGTCAAGTATTTGCGGTTTGTATCAGGGCTGGACTGGAACAAAAAATGGTTTTGGGGGCCTCTTTCATAAAACATTATGTTGATTTCATCCTGAAAGATTTCTAGCGCCAAAAAGTTAGAATTTTCGTACGCAAAAAAAAAGGATTCTGATTTACAAAACGTACGCATGCCAGCAAGCAATTTCCCTTTTTATATCACAGCTGCATGTCAACAGTTGCGTACAAGGCTCCGCCTCCTTTCCTGCCCTCTACACGCCCACATTCAACTGTAAATGATCAATGCAAAGCACCTTGTGAATATCAATGTGTATTTAAATGAGCAAGCCGATCAATGTTATTGGTAACCGTGGAGACCACATAACCACGATCCAAGCATGTGCACATCTGGAGGAGGACAGATGCTGATGAATGATGTTCTGGAAAATCAGAGAGAAACAACTGATGAACTGAAAGAAATTAGAACAGTACTGAGTAATTAGTGTGACGTTATGTCCGATGTGTCAAACGCATTTTCAAGGACTTGTTAAAGAATGAACGTCATGTGACATCATCGCAGAGCTGTGCTCCGTGGTGAAACTCCTCCTGAGACCCCCAGGATGGTCTCATATGCAGCTGTTCGCTATGCAGAGGTCTTTATCCATGTGATGTTTCGTGTTACCATCAGAAGTCGCTACAATGCAGTCTAGAAAACCTCACTGGAGTATTACGCAAGATTACATGTGTGGTCCAAAGGTTTCGGAATGTTGGGAACTTTTTGACGCACAGAAATTCTGTATAGATGCCGACTTTTGCAACTAATTTTGCAACCGCAAATTTCACCCTGCCTCATGCAACGTTTTCTTGTGGGCTTTATAAATGAGGCCCCTGGCATCTTTGGTAATGGCAGCACACTATGGTTGGTGAAATGCCATACCCACCATCTACGCTGCTACCAAATTTAAAGTAAATCTCAGAGCCAAGAAAATAAATGTCTCATTGACTACTCTTATACATCTGGTGACGGCCGGCTGTTTTAAAGCTCAGCTCCATGTCTACAAAAAAAACTATCTGAAGATTAATCCCTTTTTTTTATCTCTTTTTCTCTTCCAAAAAAAGAGATCAGATAGCAAAAGTCTTTTGTAAACATGGTGCTGAGCTGAAAAATGCAGGCCCCAAAATGAAGCCATGAATCTGCATAAAAAAAATGAGTCTACATTTATATTTGCTCTGAGATGACACAAGACTGGGGAAAGCAAAAACAAAATAAATGGATTAGGAGATGTGCAGAACCCTACATAGTGTAAACAAACAAAGAGTTGTGGCTATGACGTCATTACCAACAAACAAAACAAAACACAAACCTATGGTTGTTCACATGAAGCTGCACAGGCAGATTCTTCAGATTTATTCACTCTGGGACCCCACAACAACTAAAAAATAGCAGTTTTGTGTGGATGAAAAGCCAAGTTAGCTTGAATTCACCCTGAACAGCTTCTGTGTAGACAGGCTTAAAAGTGACAAAAAGGCCCAAATAAATCAATTAATAAACTGTAACCACCTTCACACCAGTGTTCATGGACTGATGCTGGGGGGATGTCTGTCCCTCCTCCTCAGTCTCCACCAGCAGCCACTTCTCCTGAACTAGTCTCCTCCAGGTCCACATTAATGTTTGGCACGACTGCATTGGGATTTATGGCACGCAGCGCGGACAGCCCTGCTGCTGCATCAGAGATTGCAGTAAATGTTGCACACTCGAGAAGGATGACCCGGCCAGTGTGGATTTTCATGGAGCGTTTAGTGATACCACTCTGTAGGCAGACGTAGCACACAGTTAACACAACTGTCTGGGTCCAGTTCATACTATAGCGGGTCCAGGCAGCTTAGAGTTCTGCACAGTATTAATATCAAGATTCGTCAACAGAATACAATATAACTGCAACATGCATCTCATTTCCCCATGAGTACAGATAAGTACAAGCACAACACACTCACTATCGTGCCACAAGATCCACACTCTTGAAAATTAGCTTTAGTGCTGTTAGCGCTGCAGGTGATTTACATGAATAAAATCACAAAACCACAAACACCAACTCAGTATGGTAGGTGGCCAACTTCCATATTCTCTTGGATCTTGTGACCAACATATTACACTTCGGTGCTGAATACAGTACGCAGCTTAGCTAGAAGCAGACATAGCACACAGTCAACACACCTGTCTGGGTCCATTTCATACTATAGCTGGTCCAGGCAGCTTACTGTGTTCTGGCCTGCTCACTTTAGGGGATTTCATTGGCCAGCCTACGTGTCAGTGTAAAAAAAGAAAAACAATGGGCCGTTCTCCGTGCTTTAAGGGCCGGTGCTGTGTTTATGAATTCTCTACAGAACTGCATTCCATAAACTAGGATTGTGCCAGACCAACAGCCCACTGAGCACTGCATGGTACTGCATGGTACTGCATGGTACTGCATGGCCCGATGGCCAGTCCAGCCCTGGTTTGTACAGCCTGTCTTGCTGCATCATAAAAATAAGTGCCCAGAAGATAATTTAAAAGGAGAATCCTCTGGGAATTGTTTCTGCCAAATCTTCACCAGCACCACCAGTGAAGGTTGACTTCACTTGTCGTTGCACCAACAGACTGCACATGCAGTCCCACATTAGGAGAATCCCACAGGTCATGTAAGAAAATAGTTATTTTGAGATACCAAACTGGTCTAATGATGAATTGATAAACATTTTTCAAAGTGTTGGAGACAAAATTGTACATCATAAATAGTACTGGGGACATGTCCCCGGTGTCCTTAGCAAATCTGACGCTCCTGTGCAGGGTCAGGTGTCAAGTGGACAGCAGCTGAAGGGGCTTGGGGACCACGCCTACCAGGCTTCTCCCCAGAGGAGCTCAAAGGGGTAGCATGGGGGAGGGTGGTCTGGGCCTCTGCTAAGACTGCTTCCCTGCAGCCTGAACCCAGATAGGCAGAAGTTGGTGGGTGGACGACGAATTTGAAAGTAGCAACACATCTCCACACTGTTGGACCTCTATGTAGCATCTCCTGTTCACATTTAACGTAGGAGGCCGGTTCATGGATCTTTGGGAGAGGAATGTTGTCTTGTCTGATATAGAATTCATACTGCGCAACATTGCTGACTCTTCTATGTTGCATTATTCATCTCATTATTCAGTGAAATGTTTTTAGTTGGTAAACTGTCTGGACTACAGACAGAACAGTTCAGCATCCTGAGCTCTTCTATTACAAAGCCATGTGTTTGTTATGGATGCAGTATGTATTGTTTGCTCAAAGATTTAAGACTTTATCTGAAAAAGACATCTTGAAAAGAGCATATGTTGCTCTAAAATCTTTATATGCCTTTCAACATTGATGTTTCCTTTCCAGGTGTGCCAGCTGCTCATAGGCTCTTATGCACCATCTCTTATTACCATCAGAGATCTCAGCGCTGATAACAATCCAGATGGTCCTCCTTCTCCTTAGTTTGAAAGAATGCGTTGTCCGTGGTTTCTGTCCTTTGGTCTCGCTTCTGTTGGCTTAGCACTACACCTACAGTGTCTCTTTCCATTTTTTGAGGCACATTCCTAGATTTGTAAGTCACTTTGGACTGGAATGTAACTTTCCTCAATATCTTTTTTTATGTTCTATTATGAAATCATCATCAGACCTGCTTACATGATGCTACTGTCAGTTTATGAGCCCGTCTTCACTCTTCTTACATCCCCACATGGGATACATTTAAAGTATTTATTGATTAATGTATATCTTTCCCAGTACATAAACAGATTTACTGTCTAGTTGACTGAGAGATTTTTAAAGCCGGAATGCAGTGAATAGATGGAGACATTGTTGGAAGATAGAGGTGACAAAAGAACTATTGATGAGCTGTGAAACACATTTTTATTGACCAAGATGTTTTAATCTTTGACCCAAAAGCTGAATCTTTCCACTGCTAGACAGAAATGACTCTCTTTGACAATCCTTTACTCTTTAAGAAAAGCTGACTGAACTTAAAAAAGTAAGGCAACCAGCTGCACAGCTGTTTTGAGTAAACTCAACTAACAGTTTTTGTGTTGGGTGAACCTAAATAAAGAGAGTAAATCAATCAATTCAACAAGCTTAAGATGGTTACTCAGGTCTACTCATGTCTTTGAGCTGAAACAACTCAGGTTTTTAAGTTGAAAATGTACTTAAAATATACTTAAAAAGTTGAGTTTTTAAGTATAGCTCAACCTAACTGTGTATAAGTGTGTAGTTTAAGTTTGCCTAACTTAATATTTCAACTGGGATTTAACCTCTTGATGAAGGCTGACTCAGCACAAGCCTGTTTGAGTTTACAGCTAACTACCTGACTTTTTTAAGTCTGCTCAACTACTCATTCTTTAGTTGGGAAGTCTATAATTAAGTATTCAAATACCCATTTAAAATCATGTCATTTATTGAGAAACATTGAACATTTGCAGCAAACATTAAATGTTTCAAGTGCTACTTTCATTTAAGGTGTTAACACGAACATATCAAAAGGCACAGTATAGTTTTCAATATTCTTCAAGAAAAAAAAACACCTTGTAAAATAGGATTAAAAAAATAATGAAGTTGTTAAATGATATTTCTTCTTACATTGATCAAATATCAGCAGTGAAATTAAATTATTAAAAATCCAAATACTAAATTACAGAAAACAAAGAGCTCCTCATAGATGAAGTACAACAAACAAACAAATAATTCTGTGGATAAGTTTAAATAAAAACATACCTTATACTGTAAAAGTGAATTACTCAGTAACATTTACATTTCTTCCTTCCCTCTGTCCTAACTATCCTCATCTCCTTCTTACCCAGCTGGTCTTCAGCAGGAGGGTCCCCCTAAGAACCAGGTTCTGCTCAAGGTTTCTTCCCATGAGGGAGTTTTTTTCTTGCCACTGATGGCGTTGCCATGTTTGGGTTCCGTCAGATAATGTTTTATCAAATATGAACAGAAACAACCACTTACAAGTTCAATTTATTTTCTACAAAATATTTTACATGTTCAGTTTTTTGCTGAAATTGTCCAAAACACTGCAGTGTTTATGTAGAATAAACTGGAAATGAGTTTATGTTCTAAATTGATTTAAGAGTATTATATTTTCAAATTTCAGTTCAAGTTTAAAAAAATAAAAGGGTCAAAAAAGCTTTACAGTTTTGCTCTCTGAGTGTTTCTTCTATGGATCTGAGAACTGAAACACTTATTTTCTCACTGTTAGTGCACCTTAACGTTTTTTCTTATACTTCTCAGGCAGATTTTTTCCCCCCACAAAATGACAAAGTTTGATCTAAAACGACAAAATGAAATATGATTCAGTTTGTAGTTGAATCGATCTGATTTTAGCCCATAGAAATATACAACACTGGTTTATGGTGTCAAATGAACTGTCTCAGAGAGCAGAGGTTATTTTGAGTTTACTGTGTTTGCCAACACAAGCAGTTTTAACAAAATGATAAAGATACACAACAATATCTTCTGTGATCGATCCCAAAACAACAGATGTGGTCTGGAACTGGAAAAGTAAGTCACTTAGATACAATTAAAACACATGATTTGTAGATGTTCACATCCATAAACATAACCAAACCAAAAATGCAGTAAAATAAACATTTAGACCACAGGATTGTGAAACTTGATGCAATTTTTGAAAATAATATAAATGCCAATAAGATAGAACTATTTCAATGCTTCACCAACAGAATTAATCAAGGAATGGCATGTACATATCTCGTTGCTAATACCGAGAAACGTGTAGCCAGAACACTTTCAACAGTAGGAAGACAACTCAATGTTTGTTTGTACTTTACTCTCTGGAATCCACAGGAGGTTGTTCCATCAATTCAACTCCTCACGTAACGAGCACAGAGCAGAGTAGTTATTAGGTTGTAGATCCCTCCACACAAGTATGAGGCTCTGGCCTTTGATTTGTCTTCATAATTAGTCTTTGCATCTCAGACATTACAGCTCGTACTGTTATTTACCAATCGAGAGAGTGGAGGAGGTTTGCAACTTAGAAAAAAAAAGAAAACTTAATCATCTTCTCTGACGTTTGGCTTATTTGCCATGCTTTTCTCACTTTCATCTGCAGCTCATTTCAATAAAAAGCCAAGCAAGTTTGTTTAATCTAACTTTGAGATTGTTTCAGAAAGTGTCATAGCGGAGCTGCACGACCAGTTGCATTTTTTTCTGGGTGTCAGTTCAGCTAAACAACTGCACAAATGTGAGCAGAAGACACCTGAGAAGCTTCCTTGGTCAGGTAACAAAGTGAAGTGAATGTGTGAGACGTGGGATGCTGATCGGATTCACTGGCAAGGCTAACTAGCAGTGAAGCTTCATAACTTGTAGCTCAAATTTCTGCTCGCAAGTCAAAGCAGAAAATTGACAGAATGACGGCTTTTGACACAAAGAAAAAAAACAAAGAAAAAAAACACTAAAACAAACATATTTTCTGACACACAGGCTGCCTGCTGACTGCTGTCAAAGGGCAAAGAAAAAGTGCTGGACGACTGAGTTGCGTTTCTTCCCATTGTGCTGATGTGATGAACTGTGCACGTGCGCCGTGTGATAGCAGCTTGGGCGTAGTGGCGTCACTCCTTAGTTGCATATTTGGATGCATTACTTATTATCTGAGGTTCTCTCAACTTGAGAATGTCATTTCATTACAGCAGTGATCTGTAAACTTTAAATTTTGGGTTAGCTCAGCTCTTTTTAAAACTATTTGCTCACCTAACTCGTAAAGAAATGTTCTAGTCAGTAGTAGTTGGGGTTGGGTTTAGGGTTTTTGTCCTTGGTAGTCATTCTGAGGTACTTGTCAGTTGTTGTTCATGGTGGTATTTTTGTTTGGCGTGGCCTGTTCCTTTTAATTATTAATTTACTTTATGCAGTGCATCTTCAGAAATTAAGTGAATTTGTAATGTTTTCATCTGAGTGAAGGCTGTTGACAGTGAAATCAATGTTTTTTTTTGCTTGTTTGTTTTTTAATCCCAATTCCCACTGCACCATTTTTAATCAGATTCAAATTGTTCATTGTGTTCATGTTGGGGTTAAATCAGTTATGATATTGTCTTCCTAGAGCCACTGTAGTGGAAGGGAGGGAAATTGCCTATTATTATTGAGTTCATAACATCTGTGCATTCACATGGATACTATTATGGGTTTTTATGGTAATTGAATTGCTACATATGAACAAAAATAAGTCAAATCTCTTTTATTGACCAAAATTCTATTACCCTCCTGTTAATCCCTTTAATAAACACGTCAGTGTGGTGCACTAGAATAATTTAATTAATTTTTTTTTTTTTTTTAATTTAAGTTCAATTTAATGGATGGTTAGTGAAACATGACATTGTGATTCTATACAGATGTCCTGTATGTATTTATAAGTGGATGTTACTGGATGAATGGCTAATAAAAGGCAGCATAGTCTGCACAATTGCAGGACATACAAAACAGCATTTCTTCATCGGAGAGGTTCCAACTTTGAAATAAAGTTCAAACCATCAGGATCCCAGGATCCCTCAAGTAGGTAAAACACAGCAAAGCCCCATAGTGACTGTTATAATTGTGGTTGAATCGTGATCTAACTGTATGTCGTAAAAACATGTGAGCTCCCTTTTCCTATGAAGAAAATGAGAATGTGAGTACCTCCAGAGGCAAGACTAAATTAAGTGTTCTTCATACAGAGAAGATATAAGTGCCTAATGAGTTGGAGTTGTAATTAGGTAAATTGGGGATTCTGCATGGCCGCATGTCTACGGCATGTGTATTGTACTGAAGGGTATGTCTGTATAAAATATTTACGGAACGGCAAAAAAAAAGAACCATAGGGATTTCCCAACTTGTGAAATGATGGAGAGAAATATGGTGACGTGTAGTCATTAATAAGGATGACTATGGCAAAACATTATATAGGAAACCACTGCTTTTCAAAAATCACATTGCTGATGGTCTGACGTTTGCTAAAGAGCACCCTGGCAATCTGCAATGTTGCTGGCAAAAGGTAGAGTTAAAAGTTTGAAAACATTATCTCAGTAGTGAAGTATGATGGAAGGGACATCATGATTTGGGCTCGCTTCACTGCCTCAGGACCTAAACCACCTGATGGGAAAATGAAGTTTACCAAAAATATCCTACAGGATAATGCTACGTTGGCTGTCTGCCAGCTAAACCTTAGTAGAGCTGAGTGATGCATCAGGACTTTGATTCTAAGCATGAAAGTAAATCTACCTCAGAAGATTTACTTCTGGTGTCACTGTCAGAGACGCTAAAGACTGATCTTGAGAGGTTCAAAACTCAGTTCCATAACCTCAATAAAACTCATGTTGACACCACTAAATTGACACCACTCTTGAAAACAATAATCGTGCATATATTAAATAATCTACATTGACTCTCAAGTGCCATGCATATCTTGTATTCAAACACATTGGATTTATTTTGCACGTTTTGCATTTACTGTGACAAACTGTTCTGTTGGTTTATGCTCCCTCTGGAAAAATTATGGCTGATATCTTAATTGAATTAAGATAACATGACAAGCCTGGCTGCTGAATCACAGTGTAAAGGGTAAAAGGAACATCATACGTATTAGTGAATATGGAAGTTTGTCAAGTTTATACATCTAATTTATATGTTTTCTTATATAAAGCCAGTGGAAAGAAGCTCGCAATAAATCAGAAGAATGAGAGTGTGACTTTACAGTCATCCAAGAAGCTTTGACAGCACACTTGGCATAATGTTTGAAATAGTATGCTGTTGGCAATATGTTTGAATGATCATAGTTCTTGTATTGTCAGGAAAGTCATTGTGTGACTGCGCCAGGCTCCATGAATCTGCATAATCTCAAGGAGAAGCTGCTCACCCTCAAAGGCATTTATGCAGCTGACAGCATGGCCCTTCCGTCACAGTTTTATATCACTGCGACAGAAAATAAGTTGGGGAATGCATATAAAAATGTGGGTTGGGTGAGGGATGAACAGCATCATTGTTTGTGGCTGTAGCATTTGTCAGCTGCTGCAATATGATGCATTTGTCCACAAGTCGTTTCATGACTTGCCTGTTGTACAGAGGTAATGTCAGACACACTGTTGTATCTCTCATGAACCACATGCAACCACAGGCCAAAGCTTTCTTCAGATTTATTTTGATGAATACATGACTCGTGAATTAATCAAAGGCAGATTATGGAATAATATGTTTATAACCTATGGCCGAGAAAATATGTAATTGCCCTTAGCACAGATTAATCAATACTCATTCCCTGAGTGCCCTGTTTCTCCAAGGCATCTAGAAGGTTGTGTTTTTTTACCTACTCAGCAACCATTTGATAAATGGCTCAAAGAGAAAAGTTGTTTATTTTCTTGTTGTTTAAGTAAGGCAAGAATGGATGAATGAAAAGCCCTATGTGCTTTCTCATGGACTGTTTCATGGGCGATTGTGCTCTAACTTCAGAACTCAAATGCAGAGATGGACACTGGGTGCTGAGTTGATTTTATTTTTCAGAAGTTCAGGAGTTTGGATATGGAACAGAGAAAATGGATTGAGTAGTAGAGACAACTCTTTCTAATGAAACATTTATTAAATAAAAAAGAAAAAAGAATTTAAAAAGTTGGTAAATGTGTCTGATGTCATATAGTCATGAGCATATTTATGATCGGATGTTTTGCATCATTTACACCCTGCTTTGTTCCATCCTTCACATCTGTTTGCCTTTCATCTTTTTTCTGTGCTCCAATACTCTATACAGCTGAATTTCCAATAAATCTGCTCTGATTGACACATTTTCCATAAGAGAAAATACAGGAGATCAAGAGGTTTTTCTCTTTAGGTGTGCTGATACCAACATGATAACATAGAAAATAAATTGGAATTTCCCTTAAAGAGCAGCGATGTGGATGCAGACTCGCACTAATCACACACTATCTGGCTGAAGTGACATCTTTTTTTTGCATTGATGTGGCTCTGATCTGATGTTTTCAAGGCATCATGGGCACAGAATTCTGATCTTCAGACCTTTTACTGAGTCTTGTTGCTTTTGGCCTGCACTGCATGGCAAAATAAAACATCAAAAGTCTTTTCACATGTAGCTGGGAGATTATTTGCCATCCTCTGGAGCAAAATGCCACTGCAAACATAGTTGCAGTTGCTTCTCTTCAGTACTGTTTGTGTTATATAGTTTCACAAATATAACGTTTTTAATGGATATATGGTGTAAATGCATGCTGTTTCAGAGTGATGCATGTTTGCTTTAGTTATGGATGTGAACCATAAAAAGCACATCTTTACTCAATCAGAATTGTGTCAGAAGTTAACAGTGTGGTTGGTAGTGTGAATGCACACATGCTGTATCAGGCCACCAGAACTTCTGATGTCAAGAGTCTGACCTTTGGTGGCAGGTAAACAACAAAAGTGAAATAATGGTACAGGTAACAATATAAATGAAGAATGTGGGCCAAAGGTCTGTATTAACTTAACCTGCAGAAAACTAATATGACGGGGGATCGATGTTTGCAATATGAGAACCAAGAAAATAAGTTAATGCAAAAATCTGTTTACTCAAAGGTTTATTTAAAACGAGTTTTGTTTTTTCCCTGCTTGGGTAAGTCTTTGGGAAAAAAAATGCACATGAACCAAGTTTGTATGAAGTATCAAAATGGAAACGCAGTGCACGTATACCAGCAGGTTGTACCTGCACAATCCATCAGAACAGGTGACACTGTAGTACTGATTGTCATGAACTGGACCACTAAGCTACTAGAGAAGAAACAAAAAGTAAAGCACAGTGAATGGGACAGCCAGTCCTCTACAGTGACCCGGTTGTGAATCAAAATGACAAATCAGTTCGCGGGGTTACCAGAAAGGTTCAGGAGTTCAGGAGGACACCTGTGAGATTTGGAATAAAGAGGAGGCAGCTCTGGGTCATCAGAGGTTAGAGATACTGACGAGGCCATTCTGGGGGATTGGCCAGGTGGCAGGAAGGATGGGCAAAACCAATTCCCTAAAGAGGTCAGCTGGGTGGCAGTCAGGACAGTCAAAGACAAGACCTCCTACAGACACAGGATCTAGCTTAGCATGATCTGGCATCACTGGGACAGAGGCTGAATGAAGCGTACCCTGAATCCCTTCAAATGCTGGAGAGCCAGACCCACTTGATGGAGAACAGAACATAAAGGGGGAACAATGTCTTTGTAAACTAATGTTTTTTTTATGAGAATTATACCTACTGGGAGTCATGGTAAATAAATGTTTTTCTCAATAGAGGTTCATAATCCATCTAGTGTCTTTCTTTTGGGAAGAAGAGGAAAACAAACAACAACAACAAAAAACAACTTATTGCTGGTGATGAAAAGCCAAAAAAAAATGTGTGGACAGACAGTACTGATTATTTTAAGTTAATTGCATTACAGGAATACATAACACAGGAGGCAGATGGATAAAGATTTCAAAAGTCCTGCCCAAGGACACTTCAACACATGACAGAGTTTTGTAGTGATCCACCTTACAGCTGATGACCTTACAGCTGGAGAAGATCCAAATATCCCCACTGATCCATAGCTACCCCACTGAAAGACAGTAGGTCACACTGTCACATGTCCATCCATCCATCCATCCATCCATCCATCCCAGCTCAACTGGGAGGATCCCAAGGTTCTCAGGCCAGCCAAGAGAAATAGAGGTAAAGGGAGGAGGAAGACCCGAGGGAACGAGAGGGGGTGGTAATATGAATCTGATCAGTATGGAGGAGGATTTTAAATGTGATCCTAAATTTCACTGGGAGCCAGTGGAGCTGATGGTCTTCCCGGGTGCCTCCCCCTGGTGGGACATGCCCAGAACACTTCACCAGGGAGACATACAGGAGGCATCTGGACCAGTTGCTTGAGCCACCTCATCTGGCTCCTCTCGATGCGGAGGAGCAATGGTTCTACTCTGAGCCCCTCCCAGATGACTGAACTTCACCTATGGTCACCAGCCGTGGGTGGTGACTATAGGTGATGGTAGGAATGTAGATCAACCGGTAAATTGAGAGCTTCGCCTTCTGACTCAGCTCCTTCTTCACCACAACAGATCAGCACAGCTTCTGCATCACCAATCCATCTGTTGACCTCCCGCTCCATCCTTCCCTCACTCATGAACAAGACCCTGGGATACTTGAACTCCTCCACTTGGGGCAGGACCTCATCCCCGATCCAGACGGGATACGCCACACTTTTTCGGCTGAATGGTCTTGTATTTGGAGTTGCTGATTCTTATCCCAGCCGCTTCACACTCAGCTGCAAATCACTCCCATGAGAGTTGCAGATGAAGCCAACAGAACCACATTGCCTGCAAAAAGCTGAGACCCGATCCTGAGATCACCAACCGTATCCCTTCAACACCTCGGCTTTGGCTAGAAATTCTGTCCATAAAAGTTATGAACAGAATCAGTGACAAAGGGCAGCCTTGGCGAGTCCAATCCTCATCACAAACTAATCCAACTTCCTTCTGGCAATGCAGACCAGACTCTGGCACCAGGAATACAGACACTGTACAGCCTGTCCAAGGGAGTCCGGCACCCCATATTCCAGAAGCACTCCCCACGGGAATACCTGGGGGACACGGTCAACGCCTTTTCCAAGTCCACAAAACACATGTAGACTGGTTGGGTGAACTAACATGCTTTCTCCAAGACCCCAAAGAGGGTGTAGAGCTGGTCCACTGTTCCACGACCTGGACGTAAACCACACTGCTCCTCCTCATTCCAAGGTCTGACAACCTGGTGGAGCTTCCTCTCCGGAACCATTGAATAGGCCTTCCCAGGGAGGCTGAGGAGTGTGATTCCCTGTGGTTGGAGCACACCCTCCGGTCCAGGGATACCGTCCTCGACGTCCACGTGATGTTGCGGAGGTGTGTCAATTAAGACCAGCCCACAGCATCCAAAGCCTTGAGGAAATCCAGGGGAATCTCATCCACCCCCGGGAGCCCTGCCACAACAAAGCTTTTTAACCACCTCAGCAACATCAGACCTAGAGATAGGAGAGCCCACCCTAGAGATAGGAGAACCCACCCCTGTGTACTGCCTCTGGAGTCCCACAGGCCAAAAAGGCCTGATAGTATTCATTTTTCAGCTTGACTGCATCCATCACTGCTGGTGTCCACCAGTGAGTTTGGGGATTTCCACCACAACAGGCACCGACAACCTTAGGCCTACAGCTCTGGTTGACCACCTTGACAATAGAAGCACGGAACAGAGCCCATTCGGACTTGATGTCACCCGATTCCCTCAGGACATGGTCAAAGCTCTGCCGGATATGGGAGTTAAATCTTCTTTAGACAGGAGACTCTGCCAGTCGTTCCTAGCAGACCCTCACAGCACGTTTGGGCCTCCCAGGTCTGACTGGCGTCCTCCCCAACCATCTGAGCCAACTCACCCTCAGGTGGTGATCAGTTAACAGCTCCACCTCTCTCTTAACCCGAGTGTCCAAGACATGGGCCGCAAGTCCAACGATACAACAATAAGGTCCATCATTGAACTGCAGCCTAGAGTGTCTTGGTGCCAAGTGCACATGTGGACACTCTTATGCTTGAACATGGTGTTTGTTATGGACAATCCATGATGAGCACAGAAGTCCAACAACGAATACCACTTGGGTTCAGATCGGGGGGTCGTTCCTCCCAGTCATGCCCCTACAGGTCTCGCTGCCGTTGTCCATGTGAGCATTCAAGTCCCCCAGCAGAACAAGGGAGTCTGGCTGTCTCCCCACCCAAAGGTGAAGGGAAGCTACGCTTTCGTCCACCGGGGTAAACCCCAATGTGCAGGCACCAAGCCGGGGGCAATGAGTATGCCCACACCAGCTTGGCGCCTCACCTGGAGCAACTCCAGAGTGAAAGACAGTCCAGTCTTTCTTGAGGATACTGGTTGCAGAGCCCAAGCCATGCATCAAGGTGAGTCCAACTATATCTAGTTGGAACCGCTCAACATTGTGCACCAGCTCAAGCTCCTTCCCCGCCAGAGAGGTGACGTTCCACGTCCCTAGAGCTAGCTTTTGCAGCTGAGGATTGGAATGCCACGGTCCCCGCCTCTGGCCGCTGCCCAGCTCACTTCGCACTGAACCCCTATGGCTCCTGCCGCAGGTGGGGAGTCCACGAGAAGGGCTGATTTTAGGCCTTCGGGCTGTACCCAACCGGGCCCCATGGATGAAGGCCCTGGCACCAGGCTCTCGCCTCCAAGCCCCACCCTCAGGCCTGGCTCCAGAGGTTGGCCCTGGTGACCCGCGTCCAGGCAAGGGAAATTTGGCTCAAATGTTAATCATCTTCTTAGGACTCCTTGTAAGCTGTGCTTTGTCTGTTACCTCCCCTAGAAAAAGCTCACCATTCCTCTGCTGCCCTCTTTCTGCTCTGCGTAGAGTCTGAGTGCTGGATGTTGGATGAAACCCTCCATGCATTCTGAGGTGCTTTCTTGTCTTGATCTCCTCCTTTGGCCAGTTTATTATACCTGCAGGGTATCTGAGTACTGGTAGGACATACGTGTTGATGGTCTGGACTGTTTTCCTCCCATTCAGCGGACTCTTCAGGACCTGCCTTACCCTCTGTAGGTACCTGGTTGTGGCTGATGTCCTTGCAGCTTCTTTGTAGTTGCCATTTGCTTGCGGTACACCAATTTACTTATAACATCTGTTATGCTGCCTTCTGATAGGTCAACCCCCAGTTGGGATCACTTTTCCTCTCTTGAATACCATATATGTTTAGAATAATCTTATGGTTTTAGAGGATACTGTATTGCAAATCAGAACCAAAAATTTTAGAATAAAGTTCCAAAATCTGAGATCATCCAAAATCAATTTATTTTTCTCATATTTGTTTCAGTTTCAAGCTCTGATTGCATTGAGATTATATGTGTTGCTGCCTTGGGCTGCGAGCATATACTGCTGTAAAAATCATGCTGTGTTTTTAATGTTACATCAAACAGATCTTAACCATAAATCTAACAGCCTGTTCCAGGAGGAATAATCTGACTTGGAAGGATTATCAAGTGTCATGCTTTGATGTCCAAGTCCAGCAAGCAATTCCATGTAGCATACATGATTTTGGAGACTGAGGGATATTGAGTGGTAGGCAGATATCTCTAAATGATTTTACCCTCTCCTTATCATAGCTGACAAAGAAATTAAATATTGATTCCTGCTGTCACACCTCAGGGTGAAATTACCCATTCTCTCTGCTCTCTTGCACACTCTTCCTCACTATTCACTTGCTTATTCTCACGCTCTTTCCAATGTATTCTCTTTTATATGCATCTCCTCTTTAATATTACCCCTCTAAAGGACTTTCCTTTGGCTCTGTTTCTTTTTACCTGCTTTTTCTACTCTGGCACTCTTTCAACGCTGTGACTGGTTGTAAGGGAAGACGAGGAGAGTAGGGGTTCATGGCCTGATTTTAAATCGTCTCTCTAGCTGATGGAATCAAGGTTTATCTCTCTATATAACCCCACTGTGTGTCTTTAGTTTACTTTTCCCTTTTTTGTGCTGGAATTGAAAGACTTTACAAAGCTTTACAGTGTTGTGTAAATGTCACAACCTCAGGTCAGCTCAAATCTTCAAAAGTATCTGGATATGTACTAAAATCTTACTTTGATGAGAGCACACACAGCAATCTAAAATATCTTTTGTTTTATTTTGGATAATCAAAGATGCCAGGCAAAGTCAAGAGGACTCTTTTTTCATGGGCTGGATCGCTGCAGGTTTATCAAACTTTAATAGATTCTGCGTTGTAAGTTAAACACAGTTGCATCACTGAAAGAAATATACAGTTGTTGCAAGAGATGACAAGGATGGGAGTTCAAAGTTACTTTTGTTTTTTGAGTTTTTTTGTTTTGTTTTGTGTCTTTTGTTAAGAGTAGGGACTGAAAATTGCGAGCTAGACAGTATTTCCTAAATGTAATCAAATATTCCTTTAAATTATCTTTTAAGGTTCAAGGTTAACTTTACATCAGGTAAAATCAGTTCCAACAGGACACATAAAGGAGACAACAGTGCTCAGGCTGGTACAAACAAGATACGAACAAATGGGGGTAGGACAAAAGTAAAATGAAAAAAAAAAAAAGTAGAAATAAAAGGAGATGAAAGAATAAGAACAAGTTAAGAAAAATAAGTAACACTTCGAAAACAGTATATGTGTATACATAATATATATATACACATATCGCAGCACACACATCATCATACCCATCACTACCTGCGTTGTCCTGTGTCTTCATATCTGTTTTGTCCTTTATTGCTCCACTTATAGTCCTCTTTGGCAGAAACAAGGTTTTGAGAGGTCAGACTGTCAGAGACGTCTGGTGAAGGACACACTCAGCATCCCTCACATGCACGCAAAAGAAAACTAACATCTGCTGTTATATTAAACTGCATACATATCTGACTTGCTACTGTAAATTATTATATTAATTTATATGCAGACAGTTGTTGAAGCAAAAAAATGTGCTCCTTTAATTAATGAACAAAACAAAAACAAAACATTCATCTTCTGTGAGCCACTTTAGTCTTGTTTGTAGCCTGCACCGACTCTCCACAGCTGCATCATCTACCTTTTTCTACCTGTTATCTGCAGATGAGATAAACACGGTTGCTGCTGTATAAAAATCATACAAGTGCATGTTAGTAGCAGAAATGAGACTACGCACCATAGCAAACTCTGAGTATGTTAAATCTGAGTTTTCTGCTTCATAAAGTGAAATAACTTAACTCCAAGCAGTAGCCCCAAGCACACAGTCTTTTACTCAAACTATTAAATCTCACAGTTCTCAATTTTTGTTTCATCAGTCCTCACTTTTTTTTTTTTTTTTTAATCTTTTTATGATTGTATATTTGAAAGTTGCTTTTCAGTAAACATCAGGTGTTCAGAGAGGAGAAGGTACTGCCATAGACATGCTACCTGTCCAATGACTTAGCTTTGATGGACTCAGATAGTGGATAGCTTTAGCAATGATGATGTACTGAAGCAGATAGACTGAGCAAAAGGGAGGAAAAAGGGGAAAGACATCAGTTACATACAGGGGTTGACACGATGCAAGTGTGAACAATTAGAGAAGATAGATGGATCGATCTAACTTTTAGAACTTGATGGATGGGGCCAATGGAAGTGAAACTTGAACTGAACAGACAGAAGCAGACCTTCAAAGTAAACTTGACACAGGAAAGATAAGAAACCAAGAATAACACAGGAAAAGTCAGAAAAACCTCAAGAAACAAAAGAAATTAAAATCGAAACCAAGATCATGACAGCATCTCCAAACCATACCTTCATAGTCAGGTCTTTAACTGGACTCCAGTTTGCAAGACACTTACTCCAAGTAGCTTTCTTTGAAATTAACTTTTTTTCCACCAGCACTGTGGACATTTAACAGGTGTTACCTATAAGACAGAAACAAAATTATAACAGATGAGCGAGATGAGCATAAACTTATTTTTTTCTTTGCCTTTTATAGCGACTTAGATGAAGATCAGATAAACTATTATAGCAAGTTAACGTAGAAACTCAGTTAATTGTAAGCACTGAACTGCACCTTTCTTTATTTAACAAACCAAAGACTAAATCCACAAGCAGTGTCTGAAAAATTGAATTACTCTTTCTGATTCAGTGGCTTTTAGAGCCACCTTTAGAAGCATCCACATTTTCCCACCTCTGGCCACGCTAGACTGGAGTTTAACATGACGTATAGAAGTGCTGTTTGAAATGGCAGCTGGTGGCAGTTATGGCAGGATTTGTCCAGTAGCATACTTGCTCACAAATTGGATTGTTGAGTTGTAGTGGTAGTTTTCCTAATAACAGACACGCATGCAAATTGAGTTCAAAAGAAGTTCATTCGATATCTTGATTCAGCAGTAGTGTTCTAGCGGAATACACAACAAACAAATACAGAGGGGAGGACAGCTGCAGTTAAAACTTTCATTGAGCCGAATGACATGAAGGTACAGAGTGTGTGTGTGTGTGTGTGTGTGGGGAGAAGGACACTGATCACAATCAAACCACCAGCAGTACAGTATGATCCAGTCTGTTATTAATTACAGTGCTGTGGTATCACACTTGTGTGAAACTTTATTAAGTAAATAAATCATCATCAAAACATAATCTTAGTTTGGTGGTAGTGACTGCAGGAGCATTTAATTGGATTGTACCGTAATAAACCAATTACATCCTTGACTGTTTCTATGAAGGTTGCAATAAAGTCATGTTTAGTGTTCTTTTTTTGGCACTTAGAAATAGGAGTTATTACCTTCAGTATGAACTGACTCACAAATCTGGAGACTAAGTGTTTTATTTGATAATGACTTGAACTCCACCGGGACCTATGAATGATGTCTCACCATGGATTTTTAATTATTACAGTTTTGTTTTCGACACAACTTCAGATTTATTTTTTACTTTACTACTATGTCATTGTATATTACCTACCGAGTTTTCTGTTTCTTGTTGATACTAACCTGCTTTTGGGCATCTATGTAGCTGCTCAATGCTTTGAATTTCCCTCAGGATTAATAAAATATCCATCTATCTATCTAGAGAAGTCTTTTGAATTTGATGAAACAGGGTCTTAAAAACAAAATATCTTTCTCTGGTGTTCCACAAAATTTGTTTCTTTCACTCTGAAATTAAAATAGATTTTCCTGTGTTTATATCATTTGATTAACACGTCTTTGAAGATTCAGAACATCTTCAAATTCATAAAACAAAGGAAACAAATGAAAAAGACAGAGGAAAAACACCATAACTGCCTGATACATTTCTTTCCTTCACTTCTCCAGCTCATTCCATTGTTATCCTCCACATCTCCTCTGTTCTATCCTTACCTCCTCAGCTCTCTCCTAGTGTTGTCTCGTCTTCTTCAGAACCTCTTCATCAAAAAAATAAATAAAAATAAATAATGGGATCACAAACCAACCAAAGTCTTACAACATTTCTCATTTTAGGCTAGAGACCTGAACTGGCAACTGGAGGGTCACTGGTTCAATCCCCGGCCAGTACCAGTGATGTGGGCAGGGGGAGTACCTGAACAAGTTCTTCCCCACGTCCACATCCATGGATGAGGTGCCCCTGTGCAAGGCACCTGAAACCCCTGCCTGCTCCCCCATCCACCACTCTGGGTCCAGCAGCCCAGATGGGTCAAATGCGGAGAAAGAATTTCCCCACAGGGATCAATAACAGTATATTAAAAAAAAACAAAAAAAACTTTGAGAACCATTGACATAAACCACTGTAACTACACCAGGCTTGACCCTCAGCCTGCAGATGAATTCTCATGTCCAGACTAATGTGTTAGCACAGTTACAGCAGACAATACCTCATCCTCCTCTTTGAGACCTACTTGGCGCTGCTTCAAACCTACTCTTTTTTTCTAAGAAACAAATGTGTGTATTGTACCTTGAGCCAAGGCTAGACTATGACAAACGAAAAAAAAAAAAAAAAGTCAGTGTAAATCAGCTGTGTATAGTAGTGGTAGTGACCCATGCCGATGTATGTGGACCAGTGGAGTAACTCATTCTTCTATACTTACAGTATAGACATTTTTTATTGGTGTCGTCACTGAACATCTTCAAATTCCAGGATTTTTAATGATTTGGACTCCAAACCGACAAAGTAGTCTACTCATCCTCCACAGATAGATAGATAGGTAGGTAGATAGATAGATTTCATGAGTCTTTTAACATTATACATCCTCACACAGGTGTTAAATCACTGTAGAGCACTTTGAGTTGCATTATATTTGTATGAAAGTAGGAGAAGTTTGATTGATTGATTGAGGTGTCTCTCCTAGGTAGATGAGATCCTGACTTGCGTTCAAGCAGCACTGGCCCATATCTCACTCCAGATGATTCACAACCATCCGGAGGCCCTCTCTGCTGTCTCCATGGTAGTCCATGGCTTTCCCCTTGGCAGACACAGTGATCTCAGGAAACGTGAATACCCTGCATATCATGCCTTTCCTCCCGCATGCTTGCATTCATTCAACTATGACTGGTCCTTCCAGGGAACTGTGAGCACCATGTCTGGCCTCAAGGAAGCTGTAACGTGGCCTGGGAAGCTGAGATGTCTACAGCCCAGCTGCAGTTTTGGGCTAGAAGAGGGGCTTCTTCCCCAACCTAATAAAACTGACAGGCCTCTGATGGCAGGCATAGTTGTTGTTAAACTGCTGTTAACTTGTTGTTATAGAAATGGCCCTGCAGTGGCCTTCAGCCTCTGGTTCAGCTCTTGGTTGCAGTCTTCTCCCTGCTGGTGAGTTGGTCTTGACCCAGATGTGGGCAGAACAATGTAGACCACTTGAACCAAGAACTTGACTCGCATCACGCTTTACCATCTTGTCAACGCTGCCGGCTGCTGCATACCCAGCATCCTGTTGTGCACTACTTTTTCTACACTTGCCCACACTTCCTACAGTACAAGCTGGTGCCTGACTCTGCCAAAGCAAACTCCAACCAAAGCCCTGTACCTCAAATGGGACTTGGCTGTTTTCAGATGTTCCTGGGCAGTCCACTTCCCGCCCACCTAGACTTTAATGCTTGCCAACGCTCACCTGAGTCTATGGAGACCCAGTAGAGTGTGGCCTGGGATAAACTGGGAGGTGACTAGACGTTCACGTCCATTTGCGTACACAACCAGCTGCATTGTCAATATTTCTTGCTTCCATACTACGCCAGCAGAGCTTGTAATACTGGAGGTCTCTGCTCTGGGGTAGAATGCGGAGTCAAAAATACAACTGTGTATCAGAAGTGACAGAGACAAACTTATAAGTGTAGAACGGGACAGTTCACTCGTGATCGACTGTTGCTCTGACCTACACTAGTGCCTCTAGTCTTCAAATGTATATATTGCATTGCATATTTTTGCTCGATCGGTGTCAGCCATGATATGTTGGCGTAGTATATTCCATGTCTTCCCAAGCTGTGCTGCAGTTCCAGGCATCTGTATAGGTACACAGCTTCTATTAAATGTGAATATTGTACACTAGGAAAGCCCATCTCACCAGAGGTTAAACAATACCATAAAGCTGGCAGTAAATGGACAGAATAGCTTAGTTATAATTTTATGCATTCATGAGATTTTCTTGTTTCTTCCATTTAATAAGCTACTATAAATTCACTTCATACAATTTTTTAAACATACAGATATTGATCTTGACTATGTCTACATTGTTAAGAACCAGAAATAATAATAAATATAATAATAATAATGAATATAATTAATAATGAATAATAAAAAAAGAAAAAAAGATTAATTTGGTATGTATCTGTATTAGATGCAAGGAAATTCTGTCACTGCTGTGCACTGCACGTTTTAGGATTTGAAAGCAAACATACATTTTAAGATGGTACATATAAATTACAGCCAAGCACACAACATCAAGTGATGATGATCTTCATCTATCACAACATGAGCTTTGCCACTGCAGTGCTAACAACAGTAGCTAGCCAGTGTTGTTAGAGTAACCCATACTACAACCCCAAAAAGCTATCTCAAAAACAATGATCTACCACTGAGCCACGGGGAGGGCGGCTCAGTGGTAGAGGGTTCAGACATGAACCTGAAGGATGGTGGTTCGAGCACTAGTTCCTCCTGTGTACACTGAAGTGTCCTTGGGCAAGACACTGAATCCCCAGTTGCTCCCAGTTGCCTGGCCAGCTCTGTTGTATGGCAGCTCCACCAACAACTGGTGTGTGAATAGGTGAATGCTTACAGTGTAAAGCGCTATGTAAGTGCAAGCCATTTACTATTACCATCATCATCATCATTATGGTTTGTAAGTTGCCTAACCTTCCTTTTTTCCTCTCTGCCTGTCCTTTTCTAGCTCAGTGATCACTGCTCTTCTCCATGTTTCTCCACATCTGCAGCCATCGCTGCACAGACACTGGCACTGCTCCCTTACAACAGACTGCCAAACTTGGATGCTGTTTCTCACAGAGCCTTTCGGCTCCATTTGAGGTTCATTTAGACACAAATGAAGAGGGATGGTACAAGATAATTTACTGCTCCACATATGGAGGAATTAATTTGGAATATACTCAGTCTTAATCAATGAATACATGAACTTGGTAATTGACCACCAACTATGGATTTGGAAACACACACAAACATACCCTTCACCCCTCACCAGAAGAGAACTGTTAGACACACTTTGGTTTATAACTTACAAAAGTATAAAAAACAAAATGCTTCCCTACCAAAAGCCTGTTACATTTAGTGTAATTAGCATTTTACACTCCTCCTCATTTGCTTTTGTCAACAGTGCCTGCTAATCCATGCACGCATACACATTGAAGGATTACAGTCTGCAGTAGGAGATGAAGCAGGAAAGAGAGTCGCTGAGTTGAACTGGACTGAACTGGACATTTACTTGAAAGATGCCATTTGTGAATGGCCGTTCTTTCCTGGTTCGATAGTTAGTAATCTGCTTTTTCTTCTAATAATGAATTTAATAGTGTTCCAAGGGATATTCATAGTGCTAAATTTGTTTTCTATAACCCAACAGAAATATCTGCTTCAGAACTATGTTACTGTCTTGTTTGGACAGTTCTTCAGTCTTAAATGCTCTCACTGCCTGACTGGTTGATGGAACCTTTTAGCCTTTATCTTGATTTTATCTTCATTCTTTCCCAGTGACAACCACACAGATTAAAGCTAATTTAGATGCTATTAATACACAAATGTGTTCATGTTCCAGTTTAAGGTTGTCCAGGACACAGATACGACTGCTTTTGTGTCAATAAATTAGTTTAACTTTATTAAGAAACTAGCCCACGGACATTTAATTGGGGAGGTACTAACTCTGAGGTACAAACCTACCTTTGATTCTCAAACAAACAAAGTTGTTTAACTTTAATACATTCAGAACTGTGGGTGTGAAAGAAACTGACATGTATTCAGGGGGACAAAGGGAGCCCAACAACACATTTTTGTCCAAGGAACCATTCATGCATCAGGTACAAGAGATCTTGAATAGGTCTCGAGTCCATCTCAAAGACACAAAACAAATGAAACAATCATGCAAACTCATTGTATATGTGCTAATGTTCCTCACAAACAATCATTTATGTGGATAGGAATTTTCAAACCCATAACAGAGACAAGGAAAAGCATGAGTCAAGGTTGCAGTCATCATTTGCCTTCCTCCACTCAGAGCAGGACTAAATCGCAGCAGCTGTTAATGTTCAGATAGAAAAATGAAATGAAAAAGGTTGTCAGCGACGGTGGCGGCCGTGATTGGACACCAGAGCTCTCTCCCCTTGACAGACCTTGATAGAAGAAAACTCTAATTAAATATGATGTGACAGAAAAACATTGTGGCTCAGAGGATGTGAACAGTTTAGATAAGACTGCAGTTGTTTGGGTGTTTGCGACTTCTACTCACTCTTGCTCTGACAATTTCTGGTACAGCAGCTGTGTTGTTCCCTCAATTAGGAGCAACAGCCAAAATCATTCAGCCCTTCTGACAAGCTACATATTAGTGCTGGCAAAAAGCAGAAAATGCTTGCATTGAGCAATTACCCACTATGCATCCTTTGCTGCACATAAAAACCTGTAACACCATGCAGACTGGTCCTTAACAGTTCTATGCTGAGTCTCCAGACAATTCAGAACTGTTTCTTTTAAACTGAAAATGATCTTTTTATTTAAATTTAGATATTTGTACATTATTATCCCAATATATGCTTAAACTGCTGAACATTCATAAATTCACAAATACATAAAATCAGTATTTGTTCCTAAGATTATGATGTGATTCTTTTTAATAGTTAAAGGATTTGCCCATGTACTGTGTTCTATAAAGCGAAATACTGTAAGTGCGTTGGCAAGGCTTGTAGACTAAAAGCATATCTTGTGGATGCACATCATGTACCACTTGGTTATGTTTTTGAGCTTCGCCTTGATCTGTTCTGTATTAGTATTTTAAAGTGACCACATTACTCATTTTCTTTCACAAGAAGGGGCTCTACATAAAAATGAGCAGATTTTCTCTAAATAGTCCTCAGATAAGAGGTGGTGGGTGCTGTGCAGCGTAAGAACATCTGGCTGCTGCACCAGGCTGAGGGCAGTGCAAAGACATTCCTGCATCCTGGAGAACCGGCTCAGAGAAGATGAGCAGTTTAAAAAAAATGGCTCATCTTAACACGCTGTGACAACACTTTGATGCATTTGACTCTCAGAGCTTATCTCAGCAGCAGGATCTCAAACGTCTCCCAAGTCAGCCTGAAGTACTAAAAACTGAAGTACCTGGACAACAAGTGTACTTGTTTGACGATATCATCAACCCACACACCAAGCTTGTGTCCTCCACCTCATTTATTTAATTTTATTACATTAGATTTTTCCCTTTTTTTTTAAAATAAAATCATGTATAATGGCGTAATATTTACATAAAATGTTGCTATAAAATTTTACTCCACATACCATCAGTAGGTACGTACCACTTTGATAATGTCTTTTGTTTTGTTTCTGCTTTTTCCAGATGTGTCACCGTGGTTTTTTTTTTTTTGAATGTAACACCACAGCTATTAGAGAACCAATGGCAAAGTAATGTTGTGATTATTTACATGCTTAAATATGCTAAGGTTGTCTTTAAAACTTGCACTAAATCAATGCCTTCCGAATCAGTGGGAATTTCATTGCCTTTTTAAAATTACAAGTTTTCATATCGTCCAAAAGCCCCAAATACAACAGTAGCGCTTGGTTTTTAACTGGTGCTACTACCTAGTGGATACCATTTTCCTGATAATCTCTATACATTTCTCAGTAGTTGATTCAGATTTTTCAAAGCCTTCCATGATAACTATTTGCTGCCTGTGAATGGTCCACTATAGTGTTGCATACCATGCTCCTCTTTAATTGAACATACACACACTCAGGAACAAGAAAGCTGAAGTTAAAGGACAAAAAAGCAAAACAACAACAGCAAAACAATGGCCATTTTTATAACCACGAGTGCACATCGTAGTATATGGTATTTACTGCCCATGTGCTCGTTGGTAGTATGTTGTATCCAACTGTAAAAACAACTAATGCTACAACACAAGTGGAAACCAGTCTTAGTGGTCCAAACGGATTCTGTTGTGCTGGATTATATTATAGGATGTGAGGTAGACTGGTCAGATGGACAGTGGACAGTTTCCTGGAAGTAGCAAACTTCCTGGGTACTTCTTGTATACTGTAAATTGCAGAACTGCTTGAATTCTAGATACATATTTGTCTTACTTTGAAATATGCCTTCCTCCCATGTGCTTTACTAGTTCTGCTTACATGTGTTTGTTTGTTCTACATCTGTTTGAGGTCTGTTGATTACCCCACTGCAGCGTTCCTGCCATCCACACCTGGCTGTCATCAGTCTTTACTTTCTCTGTAAATGTACTCCCCCGTTTCCCTGTTTTACAGCTGGTTTGTTTAACTTTCCAACCATGCATCCTTGTGTTTTCTCTGTGAGTGAATGACCTCAGAATGTTCCTTAAACATTTCTTACATATTTCACTGCTGTATTTTATCTATCTATATATTTATTGAACCTCTTCTGTTTGGACCTTTTTTTATTCTCATTTCTAAAGCAGGTTATGTGCAAACTTTGAGTATACTTTGAATCTGAAATGAGTGAAAGTCGTGGTTTTCTGTTTCAGATTGTGAGGTAACATCACTTTCACCTACATATATGGGTTATTGGTTATTGGCAAATTATGAGGTGGACACACCTGAAGAGGAGCCCTTGTCCTTTCTTATCTTCCATCCATCCCCTCCCCCACCATTCCTCCTTGGCTGTCCAGAAGTCAGGGGAGTGGGTCTGTAATCATTAAGTCCTTTTTTGGGACTGGATGATGTCTTGAAGCAGGTATGACATGCTGAAAGAAAATACACTTGACCTGTGTGCAACTTTACACAGAGTAGACTATCATCCTCATCACTGACTTTGTTGTTATCACCGTCTCTAATTATCTCAAAAACTAGAATAATATTGAAGGGAAATATAGGTTACATAGACAAATGTCTGAGATTAATGAAGTTCCAGCCTTTGAAACTCCTCTATTGTTTATATAATTATACTATTTCCTAAATGGATTATTTATAGCCTACTGATGATCAAAATTCAATTACAGTTTCTCTAAAATAACACATGCTACTGAAGATAAAATAGAAAACACATTGATGATCATAAATAACTATTACATATAGGTGTCAATTTTGGATTAGCTGACTGACTGAAGAGATCAGAGCAGAAGGATTCAGAAATCTTCTCTGCTAGCCTTCTCCCAACCAGACCAGCTGATTGGAGGATAAGTTCAGCCAGGATATTTGACATATCCAGGCTTAATCCCTTATTTTGGTTTTGTACAATAGGCCCCTGGTCTCTAAGTTTGTCTTGTGAGTTATTACCTTTGCTTAACTTCTGAGGTGTTTTTCAAAAAATGGGTTATGTCCTAAGTCTTAATTATGCATATTTTGGAGATGTCTGAATAATGAAATGTCCTCAATTTAGATGTTTTCTGCATTTGCAAATCCGATATCTTGACCTTTCCTATTGAATTTTGTAAAAGCCTTATGTGCATATATTACTGTTTGAATGCCCTTAAAATACTAGACCCGCACTTTAATTTTATATTAGCTTTTTATTCATTTGCCCATGTCAGTTTTCTTCATAACAGTGGGTTAATGTAGTCTCTTTTTTGTGGTTATTTCCTGGCCCCAAACATAAGAGTCATCAGATTCACAGAATTTCTGCTAGCCTACATTGTTTAACAATAGAGGATACCAGAATGCTGTGAAATGGAGCCACTTTTATCCACACAGTAACAAATTGTGATTGGGTCTTGCAGATACAATCACTTTTAGTTTAAAAAAAAAAGTAATAAGCAAAACCAAGAGAAACAGATCATTCATTTTACATTATTTTCTACCTTCCAGCACCTATGGTATACTGCTCTATTGCTGCAAAGTGTAAATGACATAGATGCAAAGCAAAGAAGCTACACATGTACGCGCTCATTACTCCCGTGATGTTGGTAAAGTGGCCCAAAGATCTCGAAGCACAGGGACGATGGAAGGTAGCGATTTGGTGTGAGAGGAAGTACAAAAGAAACCTGATGTGCTGAATCTCACAAGAAATACCAGGCTTTGTTCCCTTTATTTCGACAAGGCAAATGGCTACCTGAATGGTAATCCTGTCTACTCTTCCATAAATGGATGACGCTACAACCACCAGGAAGACTGGAAAGGCACAGATCTGCAAAGCTTCTGCCCCCTTGAATATATGTAGCCTCTATTGATATCAGTGTTTCTAACAAAAACATGCTTCATCTTTGTGAGTAAAACAGTTCCTGTAGCATTTCCTAATGATTCTGGGTGCATTGACTGTACCTACATTCCCATAGAGGCTCCATGTATGATTCTCCCACAACAAAAAGTGACAACTGAGCCTGAACTGTTGCAGTTACATGTCTCAACTGTTTTTTTTTCATATACATATAGATATATGTATGTATGTATGTATAT
>JBAMYA010056819.1:0-27500 GCA_037176975.1 Arrhamphus sclerolepis | reverse complement strand
AAATCACTGAATGAAGTCATAATCTAATTTGCATAATCAGTCAAATGCACGTAATGGCGGCGATAGAGAAAGGGATAATGTCAGAAAGTAAAAAGTGAAAAGTAAAAAGTTGGAACTCCAACTGAGATAGATGTAACTGTATACAATTTTCATTTATAATTTTTGCATTATAAGTTTTACTAGAAATCAGCCTTAAATACAGGCTCGAATGAATGCTCAGCTCCAAGAAACAGCATCAAACGGTCTTTTTCTAATTTGTAATTTACTGTGCAGTTGTTATTGAGACATAATGAGCCAATTAGATGTTGAGTTCATGTCACACAGAGGCGCATGCAGAGGATGAAGTGAGTAAGCAGTGATTTATTTTAGTAGTGTTTTATCTTAGACAAAGAAAATTTACATTTACATCCCATCCAAGAAAAGCCAGCATTGTGATGTTTGATGTCATCATTTGTCGAAACGAACTGCAGTTTCTGAGCAAGGTGGCGGGTCCGATGTTGCTGTCGGTGGTGTTCACTCGTCCTATTTCTCATGATCAAAGTTTGTGGTTACAAAAGTACAAATCTCAGACATAAACTGTGGAAGGAAGTGTCATATGCAGTGGGTGATTCTGGTACGACTGCGTTTGTGTTTGTGTGGCTAGCGTCAGCAGTAATATATCACTTGAACACAAGCGAACCACCGCACACGTTTACATGTAGCTGATGCTACGTGTAGCATCTGGATCAACACAACAAACTCTTCCTGGATATTTCAACAGCAGTTTGATTTTTTTATTTTACTTTTTTTTTCTTGTCATGACGACAAAATCAACCCGATGGGCTGGACACAGTCCCGGCAGCATGGGGGGGGCATTGGGGATTTGTCAATCATACAGTCCAACCAACGAATGAAAGCAACGTGTTAGCCAGTTACAAACGGTTATAGTCACCAGTCGCCACAGCGGCACATTGCCACAGTTTACCACCGCAGGTAATAAACATGTATATACTAAATTATTTCCAGAAAATACAAGGAAACGTGACGGGAGCGAGCAGGAAGCAGCTCCAGGAAGCAGCTCCATACGGCTCCACTTTTACTGGAAACATCAGCACCAAAGTCAACAGTCACACTGGAGAGGACAATCATCAGTGTGACACCTGAAGTGCGTCAGGTCCGTTTAACTTTGTTCGTCTGTTCAGTTGGGCTCATTTTTCATACCTTAAATGCTTCAGTTTAGTTTCGTTTTGTTGACCTCTTTTATGGGCCCAGTTCATTCTAGTTTGTTCAAACATGATTTTGCTAGTTGGAAGAATAAAATCCTGTCATTCCTTTTTTTGCCAGCGTGCTCAGTCCCTCACAGTGACACAGTCATTAACTTGACCCAAACTGAATCCTGGTTGTGTCAGGAAAGGCATCCAGCAAGAAAAACTGGTTCCTCTGCTGTGGAGACCCTGAACAAGCAGCAGCACAAAAGGAAGGTTATTAATTAAAACACAACAACACAAATCAAAATTCAGAAGCAGTATGTAAAGAGACCCCTTCTTCAGTCAATTGTGTCCAAAAGGACTCCAGTCCCTAACAAAGCTGGATTTGATATCTCTACTTGGCAGCTGGTAAGAGATGTCTGGGTGTATATGCTGTGTCTGGGGTTCCTCCAACATGGTGCTGTGGTTGTGTTTTTGTCTTCCTGTGTGTAACGTGCCTATAGATTGCATTTGTTCTGAATCGGGGCGACACAAAGACCTGCTCCAATCTGACAACTGCAGTTTGACAGGTCAATCTGACTTTTGACAGTGAATGACAGCCAACTGGAGAATTTTGAATGGTTTTGCTTTTGAATTACCTGTAAATAGTTAACTGATTACTGAACTAATGAGCATAACATGTAGTTTGATGAAATTATTTCCTATGAATTGTTGTGAATAAAAGAGCCAGCTTGGGTTAATGAGCCAAATCTTCCTACTGAATCACTCGTCACAAATCATGAATCAGGAGTCTGACATCTTCGCTAACGCGGTTCATGAGTTCTCTAGCTGCTAACGCTAATGTTAGCCGCTACTCTAAGTACAAATAGCATGTGTGAGAGAGTACAGCGGTGTAGCGGAAACACTGCTAACTGTTTTTCATTCATAACCTGAACCTGAAGCATTCTTTTTCATTCCACCCATAAACCTCCTCTTTGGTCTTGCTATTGGCCTCCTGTCTGGCAGCTCCAACCTCATCATCTTTCTACCACATATCCCTTCTGTGTTCACATCCAAATCATCTCACTGTGGCCTCTCTTACCTTTTCTCCAAAGAATCTAACAAATACTGATACTCTTTTATCACACATCACACCTGACACTGTTCCACCCTTTCCAACCTGCTTGCACACGCTTCTTCACCTCTTTTCCTCACTCTTCGCTGCTCTGGACTGTTGTCCCTACGTACTTAAAATCCTCCACCTTCTTTATCTCTGCTCCCTGTAGCTTCACTGTTCCACTTGGTTTCCTCTCATTCACACATGTATTCTGTCTTGCTGCAGCTGATCTTTATTCCTTCCTTTCCAGGACATACCTCCACCTCTCTAGATTTTCCTCCACCAGCTCCCAGATCACATTGTCATCTGAACACATCATAGTCCATGGGGGATTCCTGTCTAACCTCATCTGTCAGCCTGTTCATCACCACTGGAGATATTTCACTGATAAGGACGATTATAGATCGTGGAGCTGTTTTTAATGAAGTCTGTTTTGGCTCTTACTTCAGGGTAAGAGTGTTCCTTAAGATAAAGAACATACTGATTTGTGGAGCAACTATACAGTGAAGATGTTATTTAATCTAGATGTTATTTCATCATGCATGTGTTTAAACGGGTGATGATTTGGGACAAAAGCAGTATCTGTAAAAGGCTGAGTCATTAAATGACAAAGATGGGCTGAGAAATCCTTGAAAGCTCTCAAAAGGGATAGCAAGGGATTTGCATACTTTTTCTTCTGCAGTGTAGAATATCATTAAAGCAGACAAGGAATTTGGAGGAATTACAGTGCATAAAGGCCAAGGGTAGAGCCCCAAGGTGGACATTTGTGATCTTCAATTCCTCAGACGACACTGCTTCAAGTCATTCATTACATTATTACATTCACTAGAACGGCAATGTTGAGGAAGAGGAGGGCGCAGCTGTCCCCTACAGAGACCTGTTTCAAGTTAGAATTTCTGGAGAATTTTCTAAGATTTCTGACAATGTCAATCATGCGCTATTGTTATTAATGAGCCTGCTCGTATTGTGGCGCAGTGTTGTATATATCTCCCCTTGATTTGCTCTTTCCTCCTTCGTGGTGACTCCACTGTTGCCTTGATTTCTCATTGGCTGTAACTTGAATTGGAATCTTCCTGTTACCATTGGTCATCAGCAACAGCTTGGTGATGCATCAGCATCTTTGACAAGCCTTTGGAATAGAAACTGAAAATGATGAAGTGAATACCATCATGCTGACCACCTGCCAATTTTACACCAGTCCCTCTGCCATGAGCAAACTGGGACCAAAACTGTGCGGCTTTGTGTTTATTGAAACAAGTATTTATGACACTGAACCGACTCAACAAAGCAGAGAGATGCCAGAGGGAAACTGTAGAGTTGGGTTGTTCATTTGAAACTGAAGAATTCCAATAAAAGCTATTTTATGAAAAGGTATATATGTCATGTTGTGAAACTGGAGTCAGTCAAGAGTCAGTTATGAATATGATCCAAAAGGTGTGATAACATTGGAAATTAACGTGCTTGATTTTGTTGATAAAATACTGTAATTTGCATTATTTTGGTTGTTTCTTTCTTTCTTTTCTTTTTTTCATCACTGTCTCTTCTCCTCACATGCTTTCATATTTTCCTCTTGCTCTTGCAACCCCAAGACCACATGTAGCCTTAGGCTGTCCATTAGATCTTCATATTAGTGAGACATAAGTCTGCCGATAATGTAATGAATGCAGGAACATGCTGAATCTGCTCATGTGCTTTAAGGTTGTTTCCATACACTTTATGACCCCCCCCCCCAAATCCCACCAACCCGCTGCACCACAGCCGTTTTCCCTTCCATATGTTTCTGTAAAGATTTATTACCACCCTTCTGAGGCATTACTGTGTCTGTGATGCAGCACATGGATCATTTAAACTGTAAAAGCTGTGGCTATGAGCGCAAATCTATCCGTATGTAAAGGCTTAATCTGCATTGATCTGTTGATAAACCCAGATCAGAGGAGATTAGATAATGCCTGTTCATCAAGAACATTGCACCACCAAGCTGAAAAGCAACACAAATCGTTCTCTGCCTCCAGTGTCTCCAGAATACAGTGTTGGAAGATATTAGGATGAAATTGGTGATGAGTGCAAAATAGTGATGTGCGAGTCTTAAACAAGTCGTTCAAAACTCGAGTCTTTTTCTGACTCTTCACTCATTTAGCCTTGTGGGGGTGTCATGTGACTAACTCAACAAAATGCAGATGAAAGGAGGTCCCCACCTGAAGACCCCGAAGACATGTCAGTTATCGTTGCTCACAGGTTGTGCCAAAGTCCTCTACTGAGTGCTAATCCTTCACTAGTTTCTTGTGTTTATTTTAACTAACTATCTGTTATTTTGGAATATCGAAGGACTGTTGGCCCCTTTGAATAATTTGGGCATATCGGATAATCCGCAGGTTTTCTTTTCAAATTCTGATGAGTTTGGTTGTGTGTCATCAAATGGTAACCACTTCTATCAATCTTCCCACCAAAGGTTGGTGTGGAATATGATCTCTGACAAAACTCCTTCCACATACAGGTAACAAATTGTTGCTCTACCAAATAAATCATCCTCATCATTACCTCACGGCCCATCTTTCCAAATGTAAAACCTTTGACCACACTATTCGTTTTTAATAGGGTTCAAAATTCCTGAAAGGGTTTGTCCCCTGGTGGGATACTGTAAATTCAACTCATGTTGGTACAGAAGCCACCTGTGCTGTTGACCTACAAGGTACCGGTAGGAACTGGGCTACTATTGGCCGAAGAAGGCGACCAACAGGACTAACAGGAGACATGTTTCATGCAAGCTCTTTATGGAAGCGTGAAAGCAAACAGATCACAATAAAAGCTTAGGAAGGGAAGTTAAGTGGAGGCCTGACCTTTCCCCAGAGGATTAATCAGCATGGACAGCAAAAAGACTCCTTGAGAGCCAAGCAAAAAGACAACCCCTCCACTAAAGGGACTAGCCAGACAAGGAGAACAAAAAAAGAAAAAGAAAAAATAGAACATGAAGTGCACAGTCTGAGCTTTTTGCAAATCTGGAGGTGTGGCAACCTGAAAAGAAGGCTGATTTGGGTAAATTGCTTTAATCATGCTGTGGAATCTTCGAGTTGCACGCTGAGTTGAACATAAGCACATGCAAGTGTTGCAGTTGTTGAGGCAATCTTCAGATTGTTGTTTTTTTTGAGCGTGTCCCTAAATGTTTCTAATTCAGAGCCATATATGCAAAGTTGAGAGAGATACTGTGCTCATTGTAACACATGCTTTGATTCATTTATATCTATTAGGTTTTGGGTTTCTATTTGTTGATATTTTTTGTTGATTTTGGCCAACACAAGAAAACATGCAGTGTGTGTGAGTGTGTATGAATGTGTGTAAGTGTAAAGGGCGGAGCAGCGAAGAGCAGGGAGATCGAGAAGAGGATCTTCCATTATAGATCTGACCTAAGAGGTCACGGGCTTTGGCAATCTCTCACACTCACACACACACACACACACACGCGCGCACGCACACACACACACACACACCCACACACACCCACCCACACACACACACACACACACACACACAGCGAGGTGAAGGGAAGCTAACAATAGTATCCTCTCCATCACACCACCTGCAGACTACTGTTCTCTCTCTCTCTTAATTATCATCTGATTGTATCTGTCTTTTTCTGTATAACTAATATTCTTCCTGAAATCAGTCATTTGTGATGCTTTTCTGAGGCCTGTCATTATTTTAATTGAAAAACAACCTTCCTCTTCTCTACTGCTGCTCTTGTTTGAACAGGCCAGTATACTGCTATTATCTGAACAATTGACACTTTCAAAGCCAGAAACTGAATCACTTTGAGCATCCAAATGGTTCTAATTACACAGATTCAGACAACTCAACAGTGCAGGAAAATCTGAATACAACTGTTTCTGTGGTTAAAGGTCGTCAAGGTGGCCGTAGCCTCCTCATACTAAGGTAGGGTTAAACCAGCTTGACTTTTTCAGCCAGAATGTAAATGGGGTCAAAATCAGTGTTCTTTGACAAATTAAAATCATTGACCGGTTTCTTCACCACTTAGCCAAAAATTAATTATTAAAACAGTTGCAAAGTACATAAAATTAGGTTTCAAAATCAAAAGAAAATAAGCAGTGTCTTCACTCTCGGATAATTGCTATTTAATTTACCTCCCAGCCAATAATGCAAAATTTCTAACGTTTTCCAGGTGTGGGCGTGTCCACAGTCAGGCTGGTAACATGGTGAGCACATTAGTGGGAGAAAGGGCACGCCTATTTGGATTTGATTGTAAATTGTAATAAAATGAATGGCTAAAGTTGTTGAGAGTAAAAGTTTATGAAAAAAAATAATTTCATGGTGAGTTCCTTACACAGGTTGTGTTACTCCAGTAAACATGCACGTTAAATCACTCAAAATCACAATCGCAATCGCAGGAGCTGATATTCTTAGGTGATTCTCTGAACTAATGTGAATACCTCCAACATTTGTATTTTAGACAGGTTCTTTCACAAAACTGATTCTATTCATCTCCTCAGTGCCACAAATTCTAATTTTCAAGAGAAAGGCATTTATTTTAGCTAGCTCGGTATCAAATACACAGCTACAGCCTGAATTCCAAAATTGTTGGGTTACTGGGTAAAACATATATTTAAAAACAGAATGTAATTAATGGAGATCTCATAAACCCATATTCTGTTCCCAGTAGAACGTCAAGAACATACCAAATGTTGAAACCAAGACATTTTACCATTTTATGGAAAATATTAGCTCATTTTGACTTTGATGGCAGTAACACATCTCAAAAAAGTTTAGACAGACAGCAGTCGTGTAGGATCCTCAACCACAAGGGGCCACCATACCCTACCTGCACACTGGACATAATTTAGTGTAGAGTTTATGGTGCTGATGTCTTCTTACAGAGTTCTGTAGAGCACAAGTTTCTTGTGTTTATATAAACTTCTTTTAACAGCTGTCTGTAAGTCTGTGGGTTGTGATGGGACCAGTTGTGGGAGTTTTACGATAGGACTGTTGTCTCATTCTTGTCTGATGCAGGATTGTAGCTGCTTAACAGTCCTGGACCTTCATTGCTGGATTTTTGGTTTTAATGATGTGCCAAATGCAGGCAGACTAGTTCAGAACCAGGACTCCTCTACTGAGTCATCATCAGGGGCCAGGGAATCTTGGTGGTCCCTAAAAACTCCCTCCAACTTGTCCTATTAATCCTCCAGGAGTGTCAGTTCATAGATGCAACATTAGGCATGGGCTTCTCCAAGCTGTTGTTTTACTCAGCGATGGATTGATGCGCACCTTTTCACAACTACTGTATGAAACAGAGCTATCCACTGCTCTAGTATGTAATTTGAATATGGAAGAATGATATACAAACATACTGGGCCAAATGCTTCTAGAATAATGTTAATGATTATGTGAAATTAAATGGTAAATGTCTTGCACTTATATAGCGCTTTACAACTGTAGTTCTACAGCTCCAAAGCGCTTTACACTGTAAGCATTCACCCACACATTCACACACCAGTTGTCAGCGGAGCTGCCATACAACAGCGCTGGCCTGACAACTGGGAGCAATCAGGGATTCAGTGTCTTGCCCAAGGACACTTCGGTGCACCCAGGAGGGGCTTGAACCACCAACCTTCAGGTTCATGGCCAAACCCTCTACCACTGAGCCACCACTAAATGTATGAGATGAACATGGCTTCACTTCACCATGTGACGCACAGATGATCACAGCTATCCATGCTTTGAGCAGCTCCAGACTGGATTACGTAACGTCTCCAACTGGTACAAAACGCTGCAGTTCAGTCCCTGACCAGGTATGAACATATAACCCCAGTACTCCAGTCCCGACATTGGCTTCCAGTCAGGTTTAGGATTGTTTTTAAAGTCTTAATGTTTGTTTTTAAGGCTCTGCATGACCTCGCCCCACCCTACCTCACCCTCTCACCCTGGTCACCAGTCGCAACCAGACGAGGACTATTGCGTCCTCCTGCCATCTTGTTTTAGAGAGACAAAGGTCTTGCTATAAGCTGCTGGGCGACTGTGCTTTTGCATGCATGTGTGCTCTTACTGATGGAGGAATTTTTAAATCTAGACTGAAAACATATTTTTTTTGAATGACTTTTAATATCAGTTAGAACTGTGTCACATTTTTTCACCAGTGTTTTATTTACTTTTTTCTTTTATCTCTTTTTTTTTTTTTTACGTTTGAAGCAGATATATATATTTTACAATCTTATTTGCGACTCTCTTTGTTGTTGTCTTCCTTTTTGCTTTTTTTTTTTTTTTGATGTGAAGCACTTTGGATGCCAGCTGGTTTTGTAAGTTGCTACACAAATAAATGATTAATTGATTGACTGAAGTTTAACAAATGTAAATGTTGCAGCTGTGAGGGCGTCGAGTGAAGATGAATTTGGCCAGATGAACTGTAAAAATGTGCATATGATCAATGTACAAGTTTTTTGTGACCTAACATGGTTTTAACACATTCAATGTCATGGTGGCCTGAGACCAGACAGGCAGACGCACACATGATGGTTGGCAGCAGCTGATCTATAAGCAGAAAGAATTCACAAGGTCCTTTACATTGACCATATATGGTAGAATATGCAGTGAATCCACCTTGTGCAAACCTTTCCATGCAAACCTCCAGGTGGTCTATGATTTATAAAGGGAAACTTCTTGCAGGTGTGCCAACATACAGTTTTATAAATCAGTTTTTTGGCATACCATTTTGATTTTTTGGGCATAATTTAACTTTTAGTAATGATTCTCCATGCAGTTTTATAAATGAGGCCTCTGAACACTGGGACATATGGGAGGTCCATGAGTTCATTAATTCAAACTATTGACAATAAACAAAAAAAGGAGGAGGAGATCACAAAGTAGCCTTATAAATTAATTATTCAATTTTTGCCTCAACATTTCAAACTTACATTTCTCTAAAAATGTGTGTTAGTATAAGAAACCCAGTCATCATATTTGACTTTCCTGTTTGGATATCCAGTGGTATTTCATTCATGCTACTAACTGCAGTAATGGTAAGCAATATTAGTTCCCCTTCTATTGTTTTCTCACAATAGTCCCATTTATTGTGTGAGAGTATCGTGTACCTCATGTATGGGGTGTAACTGACAGAGAGAGAAAGAGACGCTGCTTCCCAGTCTCTCCACGTGCCTCGCGTCTGCAGCAGCCTGCTGTTCGATGAGAACATTCAGCTAAATGTCTGATCGATAGGCGCTGGCAGCACTGCTGCTACAGCCAGAATAATGAGAAGGAGGCAGGGACTGTGAACACACTCAGTATCTGTAAGTGGTTGAATGTTTGTTTAGATGTTGTCCTTAGTTCTGGAGTTTTTGTATGTGGTCTGATATGTATGCAACTACAGGTTGGTGGCACAAACACCTCAAAGAAACTTCACTTTAATGTTTCTGTGCTAATTGTCTCGACAGTATTTGTGACACACATGGATGCACACACACACACACACACACACACACACACACACATAAAAAGTTGGGACAGTATATTCAGTCCCCAAGCTATGGTCTACAGTGTCCTGATAACGTCAACATGGAGTCTGTTACTGAAAACTGTGGCTAGCACAGGAGCCTAACAACAGAGCACCACTTAGATCCAGATCAGAGAGGCTGTTCCTCCCAGTCCTGCCTCTTCAAGCGTCACTGTCATTGCCCACATGAGCATTGAAATCCCCCAGCAGAATGATGTAGTCACCACTAAGAGCACTATTCAACATTCCTGCTAAGGACTCCAAGAAGGCTGGAAGCAGACTCACTCCAGCTTGACACATCTTACCCTGAGCAACTCCAGGGTGGAAAAGGGTCCCCAGCCCACACTGTTGATTGAGGTGAGAAGTTTTAGAGGCCAAAGGCCAAGGCCTCTGCTACCTACATTATGGGTAGGATGCTAGGTTAAAGCACTAAAGTCATATGGTTCATCCTACAGGTGACGAGCCCATAGAGTGGTTCTTTCCTGATCAGACCCCATGGGGTCCTCAGGTGAGGGACACCAGGTTCCATGATTATTCTTTTCTGTGTAGACCTAATAATAGTTTCTTAGCCTGGCCCGTCTTCCAGGCCATGTGAGAATGCAGACTCCTCCAATGTAATAAGGTGGTGATTCAAGGAATACTTTAGACTTGCAAACCTTGACAAAGGCATTGGCAGAGGTGGCTCAGAGGCATATGGGATGGACCATCACACCCTTTAAAAATGAACTGTTGTTTGACAAATCAGCATTCCAGAAATCTTTACTAGAAATGGGAGCTGTGGGCCAGTTGCATTGAGTCAGTCAGGATGTAGCTAACTTAGCTCCAGTTTAACATGATACGATCTAAACTGCAACATTTAATATTTAACCTGGGGCTACACTTTTAGTTGAACCTGATTAAAGTTTCAGAACAAGGATACATTTCGCTGATCTTCAATTAAACTGGGTGGAAGCTGGAGGAATTCTATAATACCAACAACAGGGAGACCACATTATAGCTATCAGGCTAAATCTTTGAATCTTTGAAAGTCTGATCTAATATATATTATATAGAGCTGAAACCCTAATTACCAACACTGAAGCACAAAAGGTCACACATGAGCACATAGGTTTCCTTGAGACCCTATAAATTAACCCGTACAGTGTTGGTGAAAGTGATGTACTAGGCTGTATGCATGACCGGGAGAGCTACCAAATATCCATGCTGTTGTGGCCCTACTAGTGTTTAGTGTTTAAGTGTTAAGCGTTTAAGCCCATCCTTAAGTGTTTAAGGGTTGGCTGGTTGCATTAAAATTGGAGGGAATTAGTGGGTGAGGATGTGACAACCCACCACAAAGCTCCCAACCACTGAGCCAGTACAGTCAAACCTTTCATGAGACCAGTGTGAAACCCATTAGTCCTCTGTTCTAGGAATTTGCAGGGCTTGGTGTAGTTTCCAGGACTCGACCCAACATGCCCTGATCTTAATGGACACAACCTTGAGCAGCCCAGGCAGGGGAGCATGACCCATAAGAACCAACAGCAACCACCCTGCCCCAACCACATTCCCATAACAGTGTCCCCAACTCAGTAACTGGACACGCACAAAGAGCAATATGATTATCATTAGTCTTGGTCCTGGACTCGGCCCCCGCTGGGCGACAGTGCCCAGGGGGACCTGGCCTGTTGTCCCGGGTTTCCTGGCTGCCTTCCCCTGCAGTCATGCTGGCTCTACATGGGGTCCTCCTCTGCTGTCCGCTGGGCTGGAGCCTGGCTTTGTGATGATGGGCTGACTGGTTTCTCTCCTCCTGTCTCCCACGGACACCTCTGGTTGCCTGGATCTGGGGGCCCTTCCTGTCTGCTCCTGGTCTCTTGGGTGGAGCAGTTATGTCCCCCTTCTCCCATTACTAAACACAATTCTAGTAAAGCCTTGTATATATCTTTCACTCATACACACACACATTCATTTGTCTTTGTGGCTCTAATAATTCTCAGTGATCAAGTTTTCATGAACTTGTTGATGGTTGCTGTTTGTTTCTTTTTTGTTTGTGCTTTTCTTCATTATTTATTTGGTTAGACACTCCCCATGGTCCTGTTTCTGTGGTTGTTGTGTGTCTCGTCCTCCACAGATGCAGCAGGTGGTTGACTTTTGTTTTTTTTCCTTTTTAAAAAAAACAAAACAAAACAACATCCCACCCCACCCCTCCCCTCCCCCACTCCCCTGCTTATGCTGATTCCCTCTTTTTTTTTGCTTTTCTTTTATAGTGATTTTTTTTTAAGATTCATGCTTATGCAAGTGTGTCTGAGTAAACCACAAAACAAACAAACCAAAAAACAAAAACAACATAAATAATTACTAGGAATTATTATTTAATGTTAAAAAATATTTATTTTCCACTATTTTGTGATAGTTGATGGCTAATGTGTGGTCATTGTTTAGAAACTTATAAAATCTAAACAGTGAGTTTGGATGTTTGAGTATCAATTTTCTTTATGTTAAACTTTCTTTATGTTAAACTTTTTGTGTTCTGACAAAGTTAAGCTGCAGGTACTGGAGGAAAAAGATCATATTCAGTATTACATTTATGGTGCAGTTTATCAAAAGTAATAAAGTCTGAGATTCAGTTTTTCATCCTGGATAAGATCTGGGTTGTTCCCCAGTGGCGGATATTTGTAGAGCTGGTGTTGATTGTGTAGTTTTGTGAGTTTTTAATCAATTTCCATTGTTGTAGCTATGACTGGATATCCATAACAGTTATGGCATTTTAGAGGTGAGATTCCTAATAAACGAGAGCTGAGATTTTCATTTCATTACACTACGAGTGTTACGTATCTAGTAAGGGATTTGGCTTTGAAAATTAACTGGTGAGGTAAGGAATAGTTCAGAAATTTGGATCATCAAGACCTCCAAGATTCTTCAGCTGTTTTATTTTCTTTTTTAAGTAGTACATCTATTTAGTACCTCTCCAACTACAGGGATGTTTTTAGTCCTGAAGGCCTCTTTTGCAGGGCCGTTTCTGGTAATGGAGACACGTGTCAATAATGTGGCCGCTGAAAAACTACCTGCAAGCCGTTAGTAGAAGTATCTTTTTGAGTGTAATTCTTTTTTTAGAGATATTGATAAACTATTCCATATATTTGTGTCATCTTCTATTCTTTTTACAACTGGGTTCACAAGCTCTGACATCTTGAGGGAATAGTCAAACCTTAAAACCTTATTGTCTTTGAGAAGCAAAGGAAAGATGTGGAGTAAAGATGGAGGTAAGGCTGCCAGATTCAAGTTCTTTTCACAAAGCTTTAGATGAATTAATTAATAAACTGATATATTGCAGAACATTTCGTTGAACAGAATCATGGTTTTATGTAAAGAGGTTTGTGGGCTTTGCAAGTAAAGGAATACATCATCAGCATATAAGCTTTACCATAGTCAATTGTACACTATTTATAAAGACTGTGGTTCAGTGTAGATGGCAAAGATGATAAGTTATGTTGTGTAAAGCCTTATGAATTTAACCAATTAATTGTGACTATTTTTGAAATGTAAATTATACTTTATTTTAACCCAGTTATAATGAAGCAGGGGCAGCAGGGTGTCTTGGTGGTCAGCACTGTTGCCTCCCAGCAAGAAGATACCTGGTTCCAGCCTCCACAGGGGTCTTTCTGTGTGGAGTTTGCATGTTCTCCCTGTGGGTTCTCACCGGGTTCTCCGGCTTCCTCCCACAGTCCAAAGACATGCTTGATAGGTTAATTGGTGTTCATAAACTGTCCCTAGGTGTGAGTGTGTGAATGGTTGTCTGTCTAAATGTGGCCCTGCGATGGACTGGAGACCTGTCCAGGCTGGACCCCTGCCTTTCGCCCAAAGTGAGCTGGGATAGGCTCCAGCAGACCCCCGTGACCCTGAACAGGACATAGTGGGTATGGATGATGGATGGATGGATGGATGTTTACATGGTCAAGGAATCCAATATAATAAAACAAATGTAGGAGTAATACCTTTGGGTGTAAGTCACAATCTGTGGGGGACCTGTGCTGCTTGGTGCAGGTCTGCGCTCTCCGAGTGCTTTTCAAGTTATTATTATTAGTCTAAGCAGCGATGCTCATTCAGTCTCACAAAGACACAATGTTTTGTCCGTCAATTCACTATTTAAACTGCAGATGTGGCCCAAATCTACTCTTTCATCTGCATCTTGTGATGAAATGATCAACACAAAAAGAACAGTTTCATAAACTGTTGTCCATAGGGAGCACAGCCGCTGACACGTCCTTAACTGAAGATGTAAGTGAGGCAGCTGGGACGCTTGTCCTGTCAAAACAGAAACAAAGATCATGGTTTGTCATGACCGTTGTGTGGCTACATTGGACAATTCTTTTTTTTTTTTTCAGCACTCTCTTTAGTTGCTTTTCTTACTGACTCACAGGGAAAATAAAGAAATGAGAAGCTTTATTACTATTTTTCAGTATAAATCAAATCCAAATCTTTCTTTGTTTTTTTTTAGAATTTCGTGAGGTGATGTTTTATACTTCACACTAATCTACATGCAATTCTTGGTTGTAAAAACTAAAAAGATAATGATAATAGTGATAATTCTGAAACATAGATTATCTGTGTGAAAATGTGGGAATAAGAAGCTAATAAACATCTGATATTGAGTGATTTAATCTGCTAAAATCACCGTACTCTGTATGAGAGTGATGGCTGGCCTTCGCTGGACAATCATAGATGGGAACTCTGGTATTGGTTTCTTTATAAGGCCGTCCCGTGTGATTTACCTCCTTACTTATGTTCTCTCTTGGCTCCTAAAATCAATTTTAAAAGCTGTCGTCTCAGGCACCATAGATCGATAACGTACGCTATTCTTCGTACCTTGGGAAAGCACCTTCAAACCATTCGCACCCTTGTCCTGGTACAAACTACAGAGTCATCTTAAATTGGATTACCCCCCAAATACGGAAGATTTTGAAGCGAGGATCAAGGATTCTTTGACGAGCGTATGCACATGTCCTCTTACCAAACAGAGTTGGTGATTATAACGTAATGTGGTGATTTACCAAACTGTTTTAAATGTTGTACGTTTGTTTTGTTATTATATGTGCTTTACGTGGACCTATTGTGCTGCTCTCTTGGCCAGAACCTCCTTGCAAAAGAGATTCTTAATCTCAATGGGATTATTTCCTGGTTAAACAAAGGTTAATAGATAAATAATAAATAAAATGACTGAAGTCATGACAGTGTTGACAGATTTTAGTTAGCATCACGTTCTTGGTTGTAGCTTTTGCTTTTAGATTTCCTTTCTTGTGGGTCTCAAAGTTTTTCTTTAGTCTTGTTTTCCTGAACTCCTTTGTGTCCTGTTTTATTCTTGGTTGCCAATAGTTACCAATAGTCTGCCTCTTTGTGTGTTTAGTTCTGGCTTTATTTGCTTTGGTCCATTTCTCTCCTGATTTATTGTAACTTCTTTGTTCCTTTGTGTTGTTGTCTTAGTCGTTGTTTTGTTGTTTATGATGAACCTGACCAGTTAGTGGACTAAAACCTCCCTCAGGCCTGACTGAGCTGATCAATCATTCCACCTCGGTCTTGATGTTTAGGATTTCTCAGCCTCTTTGCAGATTAAGTCAGATTTTATAGATCAAACCCTAATGTTAATTGTTTTCCCCTCCCCCTGAATGAAGTATTTTTGAATTTGAATTGAATTGAACATACTTTTATTTTTTTTGCTTTATTGCAGTTAATCCTTGCAGACCTGCACCAGTTTACTGCCCAACTCCACCAGGCTGGTATGGTATGTAGCAATGAATCAAATTATTACACAAGAAACAGTAATCTCACTTCTGACATTTCCTTTGTTTATTTGCTGAATTTGAACTATTTACTTTTAGTTCATCACATAGTGACAGACAATCCATACCCTCCTCCAACCATGCCAGGTATCAACTCTTATTAGTGACTCTCACTTCTATCATTTACTGGGAAATTGTCTTCCAGCCTCTTATTTTTCAGTATAATACACACTATTTTCTTTTTCGTAGCTTCATCTGCTCCCATTCTGACCATGCATCCTGGAGTTCCACCAGTGCATCCTCCTTATCAGCAGCAACAAACTCCACCACCAGTGCAGCCGCTGTATTCATATGAGCAAGCACCTCAATCACCAGCGGCACCCGTGGTGCCTCCTCCACAGGAACCAGCTCCGCCGGTTCAAGAGGCCCAACATGCACAGCCACAAGCCTCAGAAGAAGACGAAGTGGCTCATCCTGAGATCGTAACTCCAGCTGAAGATCAGCCTCAGGTTCTGGGTGAGTGGAGGGGGGGGGCTCTCTGTGTTTGTGTCCGTACCAAAAATCAAAACATCTTGTTTGATATTACTAAATTCCTGGATAAGATGATTTATTAAAGTTGTGGGTTTCGATTCCTCCTCACATAAACACATTTAAATTCAAATCTACACATTCTGTGTGTTTTGTGCAGAGCCAGCTGAAAAGGAGAGAACCAAAGCACCATCAAAGCCAAAGAAAGGTAGACAATCGTTCGTATGGCTGTATATTGTATAATGTACGTGCTAAAACAAACGTACAAACCCAGAAAGATGAGCACGCTGTGGCACCATTTCAGTGTTTTGTGTCTGACGCCATTTTATAAATAGTGACGTGTAAAAGAGAACCAGATCTGCTGCAGAATTTAAGAAAGATGACACACTGCCAGGACCAAACAGTGATGCAGTTCAAAATAAAATGCAGACAACCTTCTTTAATGAAAGGGAGAGTTTCTTTGAAGATGCTCGGGGCAACTTTTTTGTAAGATTCTGGAACTCAAAGGAAAAAAAACACATTGGGACGGACGGATTAGAAAAAAAAAAAAAAAGACAACCCCCCCCCCCCACCCCCCCCCAAAAAAAACAAAAACAAAACAAAACATCATTTTAAAGCAATGAAAAGAAAAAAATGATTGACAACTTTTTTCTCTTCCTTTTACTGGAGTGTCTGCAACCAAGAAAGAAGTGAAGCTGTCTAAAGATAAGACAGGTAGAATTCTGACCTCACACAATCTCTAGTATCAATCTAGTAAAATAAAAAAAATAAAAAGAATTCTATTTGAATTCATCTAGTCCATTTTCTTATATATCTAGCATGCTACATGGTTGTCTCATAATGAATCTTGATTAAGGTGTTTGTTTGCTTTAAACAGATCAGGAGGAGCCTCCACAACCTTTAAGATTAAGAACAAGACTGGACGCTGGTAAGAAGGTCAACGTGACCTCTACGGCAAGAGAGGAGGAATCTCAACCAGGTAACTCATCATCGTTAATTTAATTATTCTTCTTCTCATGATAGCTAAAATTAAAATTGTCATCTTTGGGCATTTAGGACTTCACCGGCCTAAACTCCTTGTTTCTTTCTCTCTAGCTAAGACAAGAAGAAAACCAACGGCAGAGAAGAAAAGTAGGTTCCTTAACTAATACTGAATATTGTTACACCTCTCATTCTGCGTGTATGCCACAGCTGACTTCAATTTTTTCTTTAAATACATCCTGCTATTATGGTCTTGATGGTCCAGCCCAGTCCAGTCTTGCCTGTTGTGATAGACTTTGGCTTCTGTCCCTCATGTTCTAGCCATGTTCCTATGATTGACGCCTCAGTGCGTTCCTTTGGGCCTCTGGTAGAACTCATCATTGTCTGCCACTTCTTTGATCTGTCTGGGATCTATTCCCTCCATGGGCTTCTTGAAAAGTTCTCCTCTTCCTCTTCTTCCTCTTCTCAATGCCTAACAGCACTGCACAGTTTCTGCAGTCTTAAAAAATTGTAACATCTCACACTGTAGGAGTTGCATTTGCTTGATCTCAGGCCCAGTGCCAAGACTGATCTGCACACACTGCACGTTGATGAGCCCAGCGTCGCGGTTGCCATCAAACCAATCACACGGCGGGAGGAAGGACAGACAATTCTGATGAGAGATTGGTCTGTGACAGCTCTAAATCATTGCAGTGTGCAGGAGCATGAAGACATTCAGTCCATCTTTGGGGCCTCCTGGGTGTATTTATGGATCTTTAGTGGCTTTGACACTAATCCCTAGACTCCATTTCTGTGACATCAGTGGCTTCTATCTCTTCCTCTGGCCTCTCAGGGTTCCTGATTACTGACAGGGCATATGTGATAATGGCTTGGACTTCTCTTCTGGCTCTTCCTTACACATTCTAGGTCCTTGGTTGGAGCCAACTCCCTTGCAGCCTCCTCATATTTGCCACTAGTTTTATTTTTATATGTATGTATGTGTGTACATATCCCTCCATTATGGTAATTGCTCCATTGCTGCATTGATATAGTCCAAATAACATTACAATGTCACTGCTGTATATCCTGGTGAGACAGATTGATGTCTCACTTATTCTTGGCTTGATGTCATCCATGTAAAAGGATCTGGATGATGGCTCCACTGTCCTCAGCCATTTTGGTGCTCCGGGACAAGATTATGCCCATTCCCACGTCTGTTTTCATATAAAATAGACATTGTACAGATAAACGTTGTTATATTTAACTATGACCCACAATTAGTGTAAATGGTAATACAGTTAATGTGTAACATTCAGTGCTGACGGCAATAAAAACGATATAAAATAGTAATAATGACCACATGCATAGCAGTGGTGACAGAGCTCAGAAATAATTAAACTCTAAAACATGATGCTCTAATCAATGTAAGAAGAAATGATAAATGCATATTAATCATAATATTTTATTCATGCATGCCTCCCCACCCTCATCCCAAGCATGTCCCCAACGTCATCTCTTATTGACTAATTCTCATACCATTTTTTGTTTTATCTTCTTGCAGAACAGCCAGAACCTGAAGAAAATGTTACAAAAAAGAAAAAGACAGGTAAGAGACATATTACCATTTTATTGCTGTCTAATACTCAGTTTTTTCCACGGTGAGGGAGGAACCTCAGACGAGCTGAGCGGTATTAGATGTAGTCGGCCTCGTCTCAACTCACAGCATGGGTCCGAGGACCTCCTGGAACCTGGCACCGTCCTCCAGAGGTTCAACACTTGAGATGCCAATGGTGCGAGCATCAAGCCGAAGAGACATTACTTAAACGTCAGTATTACCTGGAAGGCCATGATTGATCTGAACCAAAGTGGTGGTCTGCTGTTGGATTTCTGTGTCAGTTTATAACAAACACCATGTTCAACATGAGGGCACCTGACACTGGAGTTCAGTGATCAACTTCCTGCTGTCTTGTTGGGTGACGCTTAGGTGAATAGAGGAGTCAAGCTGTCGGCTGATCTCCACCTGGCAGTGAGTTGTGATCAGATGGTGGAGGAGGATGCCACACAGACTTGGTAAACCCAAACATGCAGAGAGGGTTTGATGCAAACATCTGACGGTGGAACCTTCTCAGAAAGACGTTCAACTTCCATTTCCAACAGAACTTCATCTGGGTGGTAGGGGACATCGAGTCTGACTGGACCCACAAAGTCTTTGGCGTAGCTGTGGTAGTCCTTGAGCCTATGGACAGATACCACTGTTGGAAGAGGTCATGAAGCTCAAGGAGTCCTCTGGAAGCAATCAGGAACTGGCAGGCCAGCTGGGCTGTGGACTCGATGGTTGTTGAGGCTAAAACTTGGGTATGTGAGGCCATGGAAAGCGACCTCTGATCAGCCTGGAGAGCAGTGCTGCACCAACACTGTGCTGTCCTTAACTGGGATGATGGTAAGGTTCATAAAGGGAACGCTGGGTGGGCTCGCCCAACAGCTGAGTCAGCCATGCTGCACCACAGAGACATGGGATCAATCATTCCTGCCGGATCTGTGAAAGTCCTAAATCAGTGACGTACAGTACTTTGCATACTGACTATTTTATTATACATTTTTCTTTAAAATTAAATTCTTTAAAATTGACTCTGATAGGTGAGTATTGCATTTGGAAGTTTGTTTTTTCTTTTCTTTTTTTCAGACATCTATGTGATATTGGAAAGATTGTAATAATAGGAATTTCCCCTCTGGTTCTGATACTCGATCCCACTGCTGTTTCCTCAGGTCAGAGATACTTTCAGTGCATCTATTTCCCTGGCAAAAGTGCACAGTACCCTTTACGACCTTTCACCCCAGCGATGTCCCCCGCGATGTTGTCTCCTGCATTCAAGCTAATGATGCAGCAGCAGCAGAGGGCAGCGAGAGCGTCAGGGCAATAGAACAACCTCAATACTGCTGAAGTTGTGGCATTGTCTCATTCGTAGCACCGCCACAAATACAGCATATACAAGTGCACAGAACTATTTTGTCTTTAATTTATTGATATTAATTTGTGGTGGAGCTTATGCTGCTGCTGTTAATGTCAAAGTTTCCTTCAGGTTCTGCTTTTGTGTTTTTTCTCAATGACTTGGCATACTTTCCTTTTGTTTTGAATATCTAGAATATGCAACATTTTGAATGTTTAAAATGGAACTGTAGATAATGCACGTGTTTGTAATTCATAGTGCTTTTTGTGTCCAAGTTTTTTTTTTTTTTTTTGATTGTTTGTTTTAGGAAAACCTACAGGTTATGGCATTGTAACAACCATTACAACCAACACGAATTTGTTTTTATATTTCTAATGGAGAACAATTATCATTAAAGGTACTTATTATTTGGAATAGAACAAAACATTGTACTGAAATGATAATGGGAAAGTTCATTACACAGTATTAAGTACAAAGAGATCATTTGTGAAGAATAAATCAATAAAAGTGAAGTGACTGTTGTTTTAAAATTTCTTTTTTTACTATAAAAACACTTTAAAAAATATAACTTTATGCCTACGTCTTCAAAATCATTTTTATGTAAAATATCAGAGTTATTTATATGAATTATTTTAATTAATATAAATTTATTGCTGTGCAGCAACTTGGTTTACGTGATAATATTAACCATAAAAATGTCTTACAGGTTCACAAAAAGAACGTCAAACACACTAATTCATCAAAATTCAAAATGCATCATCACATGGGAAACAGGGTTGGTCGTCACACTCATATCTCACCACCAGAGGGCGCTGTCCCCCAAATTGAAGTAATTGTATACAAATTAACGGAGGCGGCGTCAGAGCTCACCTGCAGTCTTCTCTGGAGTTAGCGGAACTTGAGGTGAGAGGACTTTTTGTGTTTTTCATGTCAAATTGTAAATATTCAGTGTTTTTCTTTCAGGCTTTTATGCTATGGGTTCATAGCAAAACAATTGTTACCATTAAAAAGTGTGAAGGAAATGGCCGGGCCAGACTGGTTCTCTGGGTTTCCATGAGGACCCCGGAGACCACTAGTCTAGCACGTGCCAGTGCTGTTAATGAGCACACCGTGGGCCGTTTCCTCACCAACATGGAGGAGGTGATGTCAATGTGGGATATGGATGAAACGGGCATCACCACTGTCCACAAAACGAACAAGGTGGTAGCCAGGAGAAGCTACAAACTAGCTCACGTTTTACTTTCTGCCCGCAACCGGAAGTGCGGAGCAGCCGAATCGAGGGGGCGAATGAAAGAGGAGCATTTGGTGGAGCATTTTGCGTTAAGATGTCTTACATTATGTACTTGTCAAATTTAATTTTGCCTTCTTCTTTTCTTTTTTTTTTTTTAAATATTTTTCCCATTAGAATAACATTGTGACAACAAACCATGATGGGGTTGGTTGTCACAATGTGTCAGTGTATTTGATAGCTAATTACCTCTTTGATACAATGAGTTGTGTTAATTTTCTTCTTGAAAGTGTTCATTTATCTGCTGCACCAAAAGAAGATTCAGAAAACAGAATTATGTCAATTCAAGCTTTTATAATCTCATGCACAATATTTCTCTGGCCGGAGGTCCACGCCTGGTCTCGGTAACGCGCACCAGAGAGTGGACACAGGACAGTGATTTTCTCTCGTCTTTGTTCCCAAACAATGAGGGCTTCTGTGTGTAAGTCTCTGCCTTATTTAGTAAAGCCTGATGGTGAGAAAGACTTGTTAACCTGTCAATGTTTTGGGTTATTTATTCCTGTGCATTGCTTTACCTAAACAATGAGAGACTCAAGTCTAAAACAGCCAAGACTGAAGAAAAACAGGAATGTAAAAGGCCACCCCAAGAAATGTGTAATCTTTAAATCTAAACCATTTGATCAAATCCTAACAGTTGGAACATGAGAGGGATACCCATTTAGAGCAAACACCTTAAGCTTCAGTTTAATGTAGGAATGACGATTGAAAGATGTTTTGATGATGAGCAATTCACACCAAAGTGTGACAACCAACCCTTTTCTCCCCTACAAGACAAATTGTCTCTAGGAGTTTTTCAGAGACTCAGAATATAATCCTCAAGCAACTATACATCATCATGTTCACAGTTATCAGTTGTTGGTAAATGATTTCCATGAGCTTTGATGGCCCGCCACATAAAAGTTCTTGTGGACAGAGATTAGCTCTGCCTCTTGGTCTCACGAACATTAAGAGCTGAATGGTAGGCATAGAGCCGTCCCAGATCAATGAACCTGCGTATCAAGGTTATGGGTTCATTCACAAAATGTGCACCATTATTGCTGGAAAGTCTGTTTGATATGCCACATGTCAGAATAATCTCAGTTAACAATGCATTGGCTGCGTTGGACCTGTCCAATTTGAACACACGTAAACCATCACCAAACAGCGTTTCTTACTAAATGAGACTTCAGTTAAATCTGTCCTCACATAGTCTAATGATTTGTAAGGTGGAGGATGGAACAGTCTTTGGAGTTTGCACTCCTCTCCTTGCATTACGCGTTTACACAAGACTGACAATACGAACCTTTAGTTTGGTTCATGTGGACAACAGTACAGCCTCTGATGCATGATTTAATCCATGTGTGAGCTCAGCCATAAGAGGGAAGAATATGATTAGGGAAACAAGGTTTCTTTAAGGAATTAATACATTGGTTTTAATTAATTTATCATTTCATAGGTTGGGAAGCCTAACAAGGTTACCAAGACATAAAAAACAAATTAAGTGATTAAATCATCGTTTTGAGGGTATGTTATGGCTGATTTGAGACAGGAGATGGTGATAGAAAGTTAAGACAAGAGGAAGGATAAACAGACATGGCATCCAAACAAAGAAAAAGAAAAAACTGTCAAAAAAAAGTCTCCCTTCTCCAACTAACTTATTAATGTAACCTAAGGGGTAAAGAAAGAATGAAGTAAGTAAACAAAACAGTCCAGCGACACAGACCGAGATGGAACATCATGCAGTTATCCAGACTGGCTGAAGAAGATGGAAGGACTTTAACAGATTCAGATAAAAATCTGCATTTTCCTTCTGTAATCAGGAGTGAGCACCTATGTAGGTTTGCCTCTTCAGTAATTCATTTGCTGTTTAATTCTGGCTGTTAAACAAAATAGGCCAAGATGAAAAACAGATACCTGGACCCACCAAAAACTACACCTCATGTTAGTACAATCTAATGGTCCTGTTAATTCTACAAGGTGGTGCCATAATGGTTAGTTGTATGTAAACGCCACCATCAGTCAAGAATTTTTCCATGTAACTCTTAGAGCTTTATTGGTCAAATTGTCATGTCAGTGACATTTTAACAGAAATTTTAATGCTTCAAACCTTTTGAATATATTTTTATATCTGTTTTGTTCTCCTCAGGTCACATCAGCATTATAGTTACCATCAAAAGGCTGGTTATTCTTTTATTTTTTTTAAACTAGCTGTGTTGTCAGATACCCTACTAGTTCCTGGACTCTCCATCAGGTATTTCAGGACAAACTGATGTTAGGTCCTTTCTGAAAGACACTTGGGAGTCTTGGAAATTGGAATTCCCTGGTCTTTTGTTGCTTTTCTTGCTAGTTGAGGTAACTTTGCTCATTGTTAAAGAGCAGCTTCTACAAAAGGTTGCACTTTGACATCCAACAAGGCAATAAAATAAATAAAATCTGTCCTTAAACCATGGATTATCGTGGAGAAATGGCAAATCTCACTATTGCAACTTCTTGAAAAATGTTATAAAATCATAAATGTCATAAAATGACCTGGGTTTTTTTTCTTAAGTAATTTTTATTTTTTTATTTTTTTTTAGACTTTTTCACACAATCATGGCTTTTTGTTGTAAAAAAATTGCAAAACTGCCAACTTTTAAATACAGAATTTGAAGTTTTTGTAAAAGCAAAAAAAAAAAATTGTACATTTCAGACAAGAATAATCATTCAAGGTGCTTTTACAACATAAGCAGCTTTCTCTAACTGCCACCCATATATGATTGATTTTATTAGACAAATTATTCCCATACTTACCGCTAAGAATCAAATTATATATAATTAATCTGAATGAGCAGAGGAGGATTTAGTGTTCCCAGTTGGCCTAAATATGTTTTTTTGGTGAGAAGAAACCAGAATGCCCACAGAAAACGAGAAAGAAAATCAGCAAGTTTCTGTTGTAAGCTTGTGACCTTTGGGGAATTGTTGTAAAAATGACCGATCATCCATGACACCGTGTAAGATATGCCTTCTAGGTGATGCATTTCTTCCAAAATCCAATACAAAAAGCATTACTGGTATCTATAGTCACATTGACCTGGTGGAGATTAAGATTAAAAAAAACAAAAAACAAACCAAAACATGAAACTGGGGTTGCTTTTTGGGGTCAAAAGTCTTTATTATAAAGCATTTTCTTTACAAATTAAGACATTGGTTCTATGTTATTCATCTGATCAAGTGTACAAGAAATGGTTAGTGAATCAGATGCTCAGAAATGTTTGTGTTGTCTCATGTGACAGAGGACGCTGACATAGACTAGATCACGTTCCCATCACTAAAAAATAAGGTTGTTGAGGCCAGACGCACAAATTAAGAATGGCATCAGCTAAATACAAGTATGTGACCACAGAAATTCATGTAACTCAGCTGTTGGAACAATTGAAATGCAACAAACAGGACAAAAATAAAGCGGCAAAGACGAGAACAGGTAGACGACTTCTGGAATTATGTTCTCCTGGTTCATGCTGTACACCCCAAACATTTGTGGAAGTCAATCCACCAGCAGATGTGACTCCATTATTCCTTCATGCTGACAGGTTTTCATTTTGAGTCATTTCTCAGTTTAATAAAGGCTGAGAAAGGGTGTGTTGATGAAGCAGCCTCGTTTTACGAATGACATATTCAGTGGTTTGTTTTTTCCTGCTCTTGAGTACGATTTCGTATTTTCTTTCCTTCCTTCCAAATCTTTAAATAAAAATGGTTTATGAATCTACAAACCCACAATTATATAAATTACATAATCTGTTTATCCCAGAAGTTGAAGCAAGATCTGAAAACTGCAGTAAAAAAACTCAGGAAGAGAAAAATACAACTTCCACATCCAGAAGTGACAAAAAGATTGGTAGAAAAAATACATCTATTTAACAGTAAACCAATCAATTTGAGCCCGAATTAGAGACAAATTAAGTCCTTTTTTTTTTTTATTGGAGAAAGTTTTTGTCCGAGCCCAAAGTGTCCAATCATGGCTTCAGAGGAGCTGATGCACTGAAGGGCAACCCAGTACCGGGCCAGCACATAACTGCACATGCAGTGTACGGTGTAATTCAGTCAGCGTCGGTGTGTTATCCTGCTCGGGTCAGCAGCTCCTGGGCCCATGTCTTGATGGCTGAGGTTGTGTGTTGCAGCAGCTGCCATGTGGAGTTAGTGAAGGACAAAGCGTGGCCCTGCAGACACGACACTGACACCTCCCCACTACAGGAAACACACAAGAAAAAGAGTTTTGGGGGACAAACGTTACTCAATGCCACTTTAAATGACACCATGCATAAACCGTTTCTTTGGAAGCCAGGTTTGACACACACACACACACACACACACACACACTCTTTAGGATCACATGTGTTTATGTGGTGCAGTTAGAAAATGAGGCAGCCAGGTTCCACACTAAAAGCAGATGCGAGCATGCTGGCCTTGCTTTAGTCTCACTTCACCGTTTTCTAAGATGAATTTCAAAGGTTTTTGTCTCAGCCCTGTAACACAGCTGCAGGGGCTCATGGCCAGTCTTGAGACTCTTATTTTCTACTGAATAGAATAAAAATAGTCCTAAAAAAAATCCACCTGAAATAACCCTTACTGCAGGCTGCTCTTTGTTTTTCCTCCTCTGGGCAGCTGCAGTGTTATTAAACACAGACTGGGGAGGGCCTAGCTTCTGTGCTTCATGATGGAGTTAAAAGTCACCCTGTAAATCCTGCATCTCATTTTCAAAATAAACTATTAAATAAGTCATGGAAAACAGAGTTAGCATAACACGACGGTGTCAGAGAATAAGGATGAATGGGATTCAAAACAACATTTGAAACAGTCTTATGAGGTGAAGATGTACGAGGGCGAGAGTGAAGTTAGCGTACTGAGCACACTGAGTGAACTCAGAGACTTCAGACAAGAACAGAAATGAAAGAGGAAGTGAACCGACCAAACAAGAGACCGGATAAAACAGGAGGAGGAACTGACGAAGCAGAAACGGCACTACAAGCAGCAGCGACACTTGTGAAAGGCTCCCACAGCTGCAAGCTAACAAGGGGACCAAGCGGTTGGAGTTGGAGGAGACTGAGGGTGAAAACATGTCCAGTTTTCTGAAGAACCTTTTCCAGGGGATGTACATCAAAGTCTGGGACGTGATGTCACGTGATAAAAAGGGAGATAAACTTCCAAAGACTCCACTGGAGAAACCTCTATTAAAATGGACAACAGCAGAGTTTCTACTAGCGGGGGTTCTGGGTAAAACTAGTGGGCTGGAATTTTAACAGGACCTTGCTGTTCAGAGAAAAAAGTGCCAGAGTTGAACTTTTTTTTGTTGTTTCTATTACTTAATCCGTGTAAGAAAAACATTTTATCGCAGTGCATGGCTTTTATGTCACACACTTAATATTGTAGGGCTCCTTATTTTAGGTTGAAGATCTTTACATGTCAGGATAAAAAGACCAAGATCTTTTAGATTCTCAAGAAGCATTAAAGACAATGATTTTTACAAAACAAAAGCACCATGAATGTGGGTTAAAATGATAACTTCTGGCCAGGTAAATACACAAACGACAGGTAGAACAACTAAAATACTTGCACTAAAATTATTATGAGCAACAAATGCAGCCAAATGTGGAAATTAGAGACCAGATTGGGCAGTCGTTAGCATTTCTCCATTTACCTTCATTGACAAAAATCAAAACCCAACATTAATAACTGAAATAACAGAAATGGAGCTAAACAATGCCATCAGAAAATTAAAAGCAAATAAGCCACAAGGGCCAGATGGTTTCTCAACTAAGTGGTACAAGACCTGCTCCCAACATTTAATATGGCCCTGAATGAGTGAGGAAATCCCACCACGATGGAGGCCACTAAAAAGGCGTTTTTTTTGGTTCTAGATGTCTTCATTGACAGTACGGAGACAGGAAACTAGAGCAGAGAGAAGAGAAGGGTTGCAGTCCAGAAGTCAAACCTACAACCGCTGCAGGATTTTAGCTGCTCTGTGTGGGCTACCAGCTCTAAAGCTTCCAGCTGAAGTTCTGACATGCTATTTGGATCCTCGTCTGGCAGACATGATATCTGTAGATCAAATATACACAACACGAGGGGCACGGTGGCGCAGCGGGTAGCGCGATCGCCTCACAGCTAAAAGGTCCTGGGTTCAACTCCCACAAGGGGACGCTGTGGGTGCTGGGGGTGTGTGTGTGTGTCTCTACATCATCAGCACCCATACCCTGGGTGGGGTTGGCAAAAGGGCCTTTCTGTGTGGAGTT
>JBAMYA010056811.1:0-29572 GCA_037176975.1 Arrhamphus sclerolepis | reverse complement strand
CATGATGTGGGTGTATTTGGTGTGGTTATTGTTGGGTTTTGTTCAGTGTTGGTGTTCTAGGTTCTTGTTTTCTTGTCGCTGACCTTTTCTGTGTCTGTGAGCTTTACTTCCTGTCTTATTTTGAAATCCTGTCTGTGTCTAGTTATGTTCTGTTTGACTTTCCTGTTTCTCATTCCCCTGATGTGTTTCACCTGTGTCTCGTTACCCCTGTGTATGTATATAAGGTCCTGTCTTTGGTTGCTCTGTACTGTTTGTTCCCTCTGTTCCTGTCGTGACTGTAAACATGGATCTGTGTTTCTTTCTGGTTTTGGTTATTCTTTGGCTTTTCCTGCCCTGGCAGTGTTTTTGTTCTGAATTAATCAGTTTTTTGGATCTCTCCTGCCTGCTCTCCTGCATTTGCGTCCTCCATTCAACCCCACACTTCCTGACAGAAATATGGCAGGATGTTTTTAGTGATCTTTGTTGATCACACTTCTAGAGTGTGATTGAGAGTAATGAATTTGTCTGTCATTAATAGTTAGATGTTATCTGATGCATTCCTTCTTGGAGTTGAGTAGAACTGGTCCTCTCCTGTGGCCCAGCCATCAGAGAATAACCCGGGCAGGTACGTTGACCATGAAGAGTCTGTTCCTGGTCTGAATCGCTGCTGAATGAGCCAAACAGACTCTGAGATGAAGCTCACTGACCTTTTTCCACTCGGCGACTCTTCACCAGGACCGGCACGCTTGTATCGACGGGGTTTCCGGAGCGCTCCTTTGAGATTCTGGTCCCGTGTTAACGGCCAGGCCGGCGAGCAGCGCTGAGCTCTCTGTCATGTTAATAAAAGCAGTCTGAGGTGACTTTTGCTCCGTGACACGGTGCATTATCCTGCTGGAAGCGGCTATAAAGGGATGTACGTGATCAGCAGCTATAGTTGGAGACGCTGTGACATTTCAGAGCGAGACTGCTGGAATTTATGGACCCAGAGGAGTCTGAGGGATGCAGCCATGTGCAAAAGTTACTCCTACTGTTTTAATCTGTTGCGATTTTTAGTGTGGAAACATAAAAACCTTCTGATTGTAGCGAGTTTCATTGCTGGACAAATACTTCAATTCAGTTTTATTTGTATAGCGTCTATTTTCAAGAAAGTTCTGGGAGCTTCAGAAAAACCCAGAGTATGATGCCCGAGCACATGGCAAAGCCAAACAGTGGCAAGGAAAAGCTCAATCTTGAGCAGGACCTGACTCAATTATAGGGAAAACCAACCGGATAAAGGAAAACGTCAAGAGGGAGACAGGACAGTGAGGACAAAGGATAGGGAGAGGTCCAAAAATATCCAAATATCTAGTATAAAAACATAGAACCTGTATAGACATTACATGGGAGGCTGAGGAGTCTGATTCCTCTGTAAGTGGAACCTTCTGTCTCCCTCCCAGATGTGATGAACTAGGCCAAACCTGGGCCATGCATTGGCCAGATGAGAATCGATTGGACTAGAAACGGGTAACTCAATATGACATGATGTGACTCGATCTGAGACTTGAACTGATACACGAGAAAGACTCAACTCAAACGTGACAAGACTCAACTAAACTTGATTTAACGTGAATCAACTCAATGCAAAGTGACATGATGTCACTCAAGATGCGCCTTTGAGACGACTCAATTTGAAGCAGCTTGTTTTGATGTGAAATGAGACTCAAAACACAACTCGGCTCCTGCTACAACTGCTGCAGTGGTTACTTACTGGCCTGAAAACAAATCTCTGAAAGTCATTCTGCTCTCAGGTTATTCTCACAGTTTTTCAGGACCAGGTGTTTGTTTACCAGGACGTCCTCTTTTTTTCACACAGCTGAGCTCATCTAACGTCTGTTAATGTGGACGGGACACCTGACAAACAGGAGCTCCAGACAGGTGGGTTCATGTCTGCTCGAGAGGACGCCACGGCAACCGGCAGCCAAACAGGAAGGTGTCTGGTGAGGGTCAGTGAAGCAGATGGAGGCGGTGGGGGGGCACCGGAGCTTCTGATGCTCACGGATATTTGATTCCACCACTGGGGGACAGGCTAAGGATGGGACAGACCACAGGAAGAGGACCAAGGACATGGAGGACTAGATCTGTTCGTCTGTGTTACGGTCACCAACAGGATTTTTTTGTTTTTGTCTCTACAATAATATAAATAAATAATGATTTAATGAAAGAAGTTCTCTGTTGTATTTGACTGAAACTATGACCAGATTATTATTATTATATTACCCCAAACCATTTGAGGGCAATATATGAAAAATCAAGAAGTCTTAGCAAAATGGAAATATATATATATTCACACACATACCAGTGAGTCGCCTGAGGGTTTGTGATTAAAAGTTTACATTTTTTTATAGTGTGACACCAACAGAGAAGCTAAGTATGCTAACATTAGCCACCAAGAACTACAAGTTCTAGGATTTCAAGAGACTTTCTGAATCTACATTTTCAAACTGAACATGAGCAGGTTTGTTCTGACCAGAGACTGAATCTGAGCATTAGAGACTCTGTTGTAGTTTCGCAACTACCAGGAAACCTGAGAACATGAGAACAACTTCTGTTGGTAACTATGGTGACGAGTTGGTTGAAACAAAGCTTGACGCTGCTGTTTTAGAGGATTAAAGTGGAGCTTTTTTACTGTCTGTTTGGCGCGCTGCATGTGGATATTAGATCTTGTTTAATTGGATTACTAAAACGGTTGCATGATCTGTACGCTCATTTGCCACATTAGCAGTGTTTTTCAAAAAAAAACAACTTTTAGATTAATAAAATGATATAATCCACTTTCTTCCTGCCATGTTTCTGAAACTGTTGAGTTCTTTTACTGACTCATATCAGAGTCAAACTGGCTGAAATAAAAAGAGCTCTAACAGCAGGTGTTCACACATCTCTCTGCTCTCTCATTAGTTCAGAAACCCTGAGTTCAGTTGGTCTGGGGGATCGGGGCGGGGGATGTCTCCAGAGTAAACGACCTCAGGTCAGAAGCCCTGATGTTTTATGTCCAATCATCCTGAGAATGAACAGATACAGCAAGTACAGAGGAAGCTGTCATGCTAATCAGTTTCTGCGGGCGCCAGAGGTGCTCCTGGAGCAAAAGAGGGGAGGGGGGGTCCATAGGTGTTTCTGCGGTGGGAGGGGGTTGAGAGGCCAGGTCTGAAGGGGGGTCCAGGAGCTCTGGACTTCCTGCGGCTGCTGTTGAGTCTGAGTGAACACAAGTGAGCTGTGAAGAAGTCCAGGTTAAAGTTGACTGGCGGACAGATCACAGAAAAACAACTGTGGAGAGCTGAAAAAGTGTCTGAAACCAGAGAACATCTTTTATCTCCAAATCAAACTTTATTCACACAGTCATGTAAATTAGTCTGTGGTAGGGTGGGGGGGGGATCGCTCAGTGTTGCAGTGGATCAGGAAAAAGTACCAATGAGGGACAAAGAGACACACCTGTGTTTCATCATTGATCTTTGTACAGCAGGTCACAGCTACAATGACCCAAGCGCTCCTGGACAAGCTGATGGCAGAGCAGTCTGAGCACAGCTTCCACGAGGGGTTGTAGCTGCAGCAACTGCTGTCCCTATCGGAGACCCGAGGTCACCTGCCAAGTTCCTGCACCCCAGAGAGTCATTCAATATTCAAATGTCAATATAAATATACATATATATATGTGTGTGTGTACATATACATATACATGTACACACACACATATATATACGTATACATATATATATATGTTTTTTTTTTTTTTTTTAAACTAAACCTTAAGAGACTAAGTCTGCCTGAAACAAAAACCCTTAATTGTTTGCAGAAACCTGGACAGCAAAGTTGATTGATTTCAGAAAGTCTTGGTCCTCCAGAGTCCAACATTCACACTTATGTTTTAATGTTTTCCGTTATTGTCTGGTTTGTACATGTGACAGCTGTGACTAGAACGACTAAACAAGGTTGTGGAGGTGTCCTGTAAAATAATTGGCCCCCACAGACCTGAATATCTGCAACTAGAGCTGAGAAAGGATTCTTTCAGAATGCCACCAGTGAGGTGTAATTGTACAAAAGACTCCTCTGTTCCCTTGAAATAGCTCTTTTGAGTAACTACTTGTGCTTTCTGTGCAAGGTTTCTACTTCATTACATTTTTTTATTTTATTTTCTCTTTATAGAAGCTGAGAAATAAAATGTATCAATGATTTAGATGTAATTTTAATCGTGTCTGTGAAGTCTGTGAAGTACATTTCTGATCAGGGACAATAAAATAACTGATATTAGTTAGCATCATAGCTTCACATAAGCTAAACTACGCAAGCTAAAAAGGATTAACTGGAGCTGAACTGAGGTTGGTGTGGCCTCTGTTCGTTCCTCTCTTAAGCAACAGAGTTTTACTGAAACAGTCCTGAAATATTGCAGGAAAGATGGAACTTTGCAGGAAAATTTTCTTTTATATTTTATCCACTTTTATCACTTTTATGGGTTGATCTCAACCTTTTAGAAACCCAGGTGTTTGGGGCAGTATTGCAGGTATGTTGCTGTAATCTTTACTATAACGTTGCAAGAAGACTGCTGGAGCTTTGCAGGAACATTGCAGGAATGCTGATGAATCGTATCATTGTCAGAATGTTGTCCAATGTTGCTGAAAAGTTGTTAGAATATGTGTGAACATTGCAACATTCATGCAAACCAGGACAGTTTATCTGAGCAAACCACTCTGGAATCACATCCAGAATGATTTGTGGTTGTTTTACAGTCATTGAGGGACCATTAACTACCAGAGTGGTCCAACTGTCTGACAGCTGATGACTGGCTGAAACTAGGTCATGTGACAGAACGATGATCCAAACACAACAGCAGATCTGCATCACGATGACTGAAAGATAAATGAATCAAATCCAGAAGCTGACAGATGAACACAGACCAGGAGGTCCGCTGTGTGTTATCGTGTTTTGGACCACTGAATCTACGCTGTGGAAGAACAGGTCCCTCTAAAACCTCTGACAAAAGTCAGAAAAGAAACCAGAACCGAGAGCAAACCAGCTAAATTTGAACATTTGTCATTTCATTCATTCATGATACTGTAACACAGTTCATTCATCTGTCTCATTATCTCGTTCTTCTTCTTCTTCTGCTCTCTTGCATCATGACATGGTACATACGTGGAACAATTGTTGACAAACCTCTGATGACATCACAGAGTCTGGCCAGTTCTTCAGATACAGCCTGACCTTCTGATGAAGATGGAAAGTGAAAAACTGAAAAGTCTCAGCACAATTCAGGTTAAACAAAAACAAGTCAGGAAAGATGAAGGAAAAAAGTGACAGGATTTCTTTTTCTTTTTTCTTTGTTTTTGTCTGTTGTGCAGAACTGAGGAGGGTCTTTTAGCCTCTTGAGAAATTCCTCCTGACATGAGTTCTATCAGAGAAAGGTCGCCGTTAAATGAGAAGTGAAACAGGAAGCAGGAATGACAGAAATCATCTTCCTCTAACTGGAAACATGAACATGAACAGGGTTTCCGCCGTGAGGACGTCTTCTGGGGGTATAGGTGTTCTCAGCTGGAGGAAAACATCTGTCAGTGATGTTCAATCTCGCTCCGAGACGAGTCTGACAACAGCAGATATCGCTGTTTGCTCTGGTGAAGAAACAACGAAGAAAAAGGAAGTCAGCAGAGCAGGAAAGTCAGCCGTGCTGATCAGCTTTGCAGATAAGCTCCTTCTTTTATTCCAAATCCTCCCGTCTTTGCTGCTTTTCTCCGTCTGCCACTTCAATCTCAGCCCGCCGGCCTTGGCTACAACAATCTTTGGCGGCTGAATCAGATGGAGAAACAAAGCCACCGATCTGTTTCATGTAGAAATGAAGGTTTTTCTCAAGTGAAATTCCATCTGAGAGTCAGCCTGATGGGGAACTACACCCCCTTATCAACAGTTATTCAAATGATGAATGAATTAAGGAGATTTAGTTTTCTCTTTGGTCATCTAATGAACATTCACCAGCAAAAAAAAAAAAAAGCTGTAATAATCCCTGAATACAAAACCATCTGAGCAGCACACAGCAAAGCTGCGATCTTTACACTTCAGATAAGAAAAGGTTTCATGGTTGATTTGATGGAAGCAAAAAAAAAAAGATTAAGACCGTCCAGGCTGGAAGATTGTTGCCGTAGCACCAGCTGTTTCCACCACAGAGAGGGTTAGTTTTTCAGGATGGCAGACGATTTCCATTACCAGGAACCTCTAAAAAGTCTTCCAGAAATCTTGACAGTTCTAAAAAGGTTCCTGTGGTAGGATAGGTAATCAGATAAAGTTCTGGATGGGGTGGTGGTGGTGGTGCTGACTCTCTGATTGGCTATGATGTGGGCAGGATATGACATCATCCATCCTAATGTCCACTTCACGTACCAGTCGTCTTTTCTCATTCAGTTCCTCCATTATTACTATAAAAATGCTACAATCATCTTTAGATCCTCCTTTATTTTCACCACTTTAGTTTTTTCTGATTTTATTTCTTTGTTTTTGCCAACATCATCTTTTCTTTTTTAGTGTCTCAAAAACAGCAAAAGTGGTGAACTTCCGCCACCATGTGAACTGTAATAGTAGTTTACATAATGTTCCTGTCTGAAGGTGGGTTCTGGTAGAAGTTCCTGGCTGTGTTCCAATATCCATACTTACCATACTCAGTTTGAGTACGGAGGGTGTTCCAATTCCGACTGCGACGAAAATCAGTGCACTGAAAGGACCAAGATGGTGTATTCAAAAGGACCAAAATGCTGAGTGCAGGACTTTCTTTACTCTTTATACTTCATGTCCGCCATCTTAACTGTGTAGCAGAAGAGGCGGACCCAGGCAGACCTAAGTCAGCTCGAAAAAATAAAAGAAAGAAGGCTATCATAACGGCAACAATGGCAACAGGATTAGCTACAACTCCAGAATCTTACAGATATAAAATTTTGTGGTTTTACATTTTAATAATTTGAACGGGTGATGAGCTGAGGCGATAATCGTGATGTAACTTCCGGAAAGTGCATCATTGACTATCCGATTTGGAACGACACTCTCCACACTTTTTAAGTGCAGAGTGCACTACGTTTAAGTGTACTCATTGAAGTATGGATATTGGAACACAGCACCTGTCTTGAGGTCTGTTCTGGTAGAGGTTCCCTTCTGGAGGTGGGTTCTGGTAGGGGTTCCTGGTGGAAACACATCTATTGGTGAAACATTTTACATATCGAAATATTGTCTGAACTTTTCAGGAATATGAACAGAACATTGCCAAAGTTTTACTGAAACATTGTACATTGGTGGAGTGTGACTGGAACATTCCAGGAACATTGCTGGAATGTTGGTGGAACATTGTTGGAATAGTGGTGGAACATTTCAAGGACAGTGCTTGAGAGTTGGTAGAACAGGAACATTACATTAATATTGCTGGAATGTTGGTGGAATATTGCAGGAACAGTGCTGGAAAAATGTTGGAACATTGCAGGAATATTGCTGGAAAGTTGCTAGAACGTTCCTCCAGAAACCAGAACCACTGGTGCTGGTCATAAGAACAAACCAATTAAATTTTAACAGTCTTTAAAGATGAAGAGAAAACAAGAGCTGGAGTTGTTTCATTCATTAATGGATGCTGTAATACATCTGACTTTCATCTTTCTGGTTTTTCTTTTTTAATTTAGTGGTGCAATTATAAAATAGTGGTGTAACTATGACAGAGTGAAAATAAAAAGATGTAGAAACAAAGATGACTACTTCTCTTTGAGCTTCTTATATTCTGAATTAAAACTGTACAGAAACATATTAGAAGCATGAACATAATTACATTTCACACCCACTTGGTTAATTTACTTCAGCAGGATTTCTTCTTTTTTGTTCCAGAGCTAAATGCGCTCTGTTTCAGCATCCTTTAAAGGCATCTGTTTATCTGTCAGCAACCAGCTGCTTTTCGTTTCAGCGCTGCTACTCTGGAATCTGCAGCTCCACAGATGCTTCTGTCGCAGCGGATATTTACATTCCTGCTGGTTCTTTCTGACCTGACTCTTTGAAGCCTCAGACGACTCTTTGCTGAACCTCTAAGTTCAGCATACGAGAGTTTCCTCGCTCTCTTAACGCTTTAATTACCTGCAGGAGGACACGCTGAACTCTTACATCACACTGTTGCTTCCACATGCTGCAAGATGCAGGTCCAAATGGCCATACAGCTGATTTACTGAATTCCTTTAAAATTATAAAAAAATTATAAAAACAAGGCTTTTGTTAGGTGTCGCAACCATTCATTGTACCCCCTTACATGTAAAGAACTTGTAACGTCCAGCGGAACATAATCATGCTAAAAGAATGGACAAGGACGTGCTCAGCAAGCTGTTGGTTTATTATGAACTGTCAGTTGTAACAACGTCGCACATAACACATAACACAAAACACAAAAACACAAGCTCCCATCATTCACACACTTGTCCTTGCCCCTGTCTTCCTCATCCCATCAATTCAATTCAATTTATTTATATAGAGCCTATTTACAACAAGTCATCTCTAGGTGCGTTAGAAACCCAGAGCATGACCCCTGAGCACATGGCAACGCCATCAGTGGCAAGAAAAAACTCCCTCATGGGAAGAAACCTTGAGCAGAACCCAGCAATTATTCTACTTCCTGAAAGCTCAGCCAATCTGAACAAAATAATTTTTGAATTACTCTAATAATTATGGGGTGGGGATTGGTGTTCAAGTGAATTTTTAAGATGTTTCTTTTGATTTAAAAAAAAAATAAAAAAATCTTTGTCAACAGCAAGATATCATTCAAACACTTCTTTTCTTTTAATGTTAACTTTCTGTGTGCCTGTAGTACTAATTACACTTGCAATTTGGGTCTTACAAAATAAGACCCACGTGAGTACGTGCCAAGATAATTGTTATTATTGTAATTATTATTATTACTATCAAAACTCATGCATTTCTTTTATTCAGTTTATTCAGAGTGTGTTAAAGGCGAGTTAGCATTTATGTCTCGGTCCATTGTGTTGGATACAGGTGTAAGGCGTCATTAAGAAAAAATAAATAAAATCAACAAAAACTTACTCAGTTACTGTTTTAGTCTAGAGTAGTTTAGTCTGAGAGTTAAAGTGAAAAGGAGGAAAAGAAGAAATAAATATCTAAATATGACTTTCTTTAAGAGCTCGGCAGCGGTGGTGTAAAATAGGCCTTTTCTGTATCACCTTAAAACTTCCTTTACCAACAATAAAAAGTTGATTGTTTGACTTATGTTACTTTTTTAGGGTTTGTTTAGAAGTAATAGAAACATTGTATCTTCTGCCTAACTTTTATCTTTGACACCTGTTACGTATTTCAACAATGGTATCGGTGAAGAGACATAAAAAAAAACCCAACACAAACAGAAGCTTCAGCCATTTTTTCATCACTTACAGGATCAATGTCCATCTTTGGTGGAAACAACCGCGTATGACCTCAATCCGATAAATAGGCTTTCTTGAAAGCCGACGTTAATTATCTAAAAAGCTTTTATAAGTCAGCTTGAAAACTCAAAATTTCATACTCCACCGAAGAAAATACGTTTCCTTAGATTCAACTTCCTGGTGTCTTTTTTTTCTTTCAAGAAGAATTTTTTTTTGCTTCTAACGTCAAGTTAACCACAGCTAGTTTCCGCTAGAAGATCTTTAAAATAAAGCGTCTCTCTCTCTCTCTCTTCTTTTAAAAATAAAATACATATTTCAGTTGTATTATTTTCATACTATAAATGTAATTTTGTTTTAATTATATACTAGCTTTATTATTATATTGATAATATTTTTTACTAATTTAAAAGAGCAAAGATATTGCACTTTTATTTTGAAAATGTACACGTTTCCTTTCTTTTCCCTTAATGTTGCGGACTTTACCATTCCACTTCTGGCGTCACTCTACAGGTGTTCCCATCACGTGCTTTTGTTTGAGCTGATTATGTCATAATTCATAAACACGTTCAACTCAGCATTATATATGATTTTTGGTTCCGAGGAATGTACCACGTCATCTTTTGTATTCAATTAAAGAAGTTGGGCAAACTTTCAAACATTAAATAATGGTGAACTCGAGTGCACAGGTTAAACCAAAAATGGAAAATTAAAACTTTGACAAGTCTCTTATGCAATAAGACTAAATATTCAAAATAATTTCAACAAAAAAAGAATAACATATTTTTCCACTCTTTGGCAAAGTGTGTACAGAAGCTTGGTTTCATTTCAGAAGCCATCATTTAGAGAAGTGGAATATGTCCCCTTTGTGAAATCTCTTGAATCATTTTCCAATTAATTTTCTATGTAATTAAACAATAGAGTAATGTTGAGGTCTGGGATGTCAGCTCAGCGACTCCTCCCTGTTCCATGTATGCATGTCCTTGTTGAAGTGATGTCACGCCACTTCTGGTCCCACCCAGCCAGTAGCATCTACCCAGACCAACTGGTCTTACTACTGTTCTTTATCTGCCATCATTGTGTTTATTTTCCTTAAACCATTGGCCCAGTGAACATATTTTAATTACAAAATACTATTGAGAGTATTCATGGAAATATGATTCATGTGTGTCAAGAGACTCGTGTTTAAGAATTAACCACAGCACTACATTTATGAAAAAACAAAACAAAAAAGCATTTTATTTCTTTTGACAATACACATTTTTTGTGTTGTGGATGAACAGTTAAATTACCTATATGACATACCCATTGATAGTACATAACTAAAAAAAAAAAAAAAAAAGCTGTTACAAAGGAACACATTTTGTGTTCCTAATTATACAAAATATTAAAAACGAACAAACATAGAAACAGGAAATTGAGACAGAAAAGTCAGATATACACAGTAAACAGAGATGAAAAAGAATGAAGATAAAGTCTGATCCCCCCCCCATCATTATTGTCTTCTTAATGGCCTTGTTTGATGATGATATCTGACATGTCGTCAACCTTCACCAGTACCAAATTCTGTAAGAAATAAAATTAGACAGTCAATTTCAAACCGATACTTGACTTTTCCCACAGTGAAAACACAAAAATCTCGTTTCACGTCCTTAAATATGCTTGACTGGAGTTTGCATGACAAAATGTTTGAATCATTTTTATGTGCAGTATTTTATTATGAGACCTGTATTTCTCTGTACTCTCACTGGAGGTATCCATGCATTACAATCAAACTAGTAGCACTTGAGTTGAAGTGCACTGAACAAACAGTCCTATCTACCATTATCTCTGAGAGCAGGATCTATCTGTGGATGCAATTCATGGTGCTGAGGTGTGTGATAGACTACACACTCATCCTAGGGCTGGACAATAATTCAATAACAATATATATATCACAATATAACATTTTTCAATAATGATATGACTTTTAAACAGGCCCTGCGACAGACTGGCGATCTGTCCAGGGTGTAACCCAGCCTTTCGCCCGGAGAGAGCTGGGCAGCAGACCCAGCAGACCCCTGTGACCCTGCACAGGAAATAGCAGGTATAGATAATGGATGGATGGACTTTTAAACAAATTTTCAATATCTCAACAGACATCATTATTATGAAAATCCTTGACAATGTTTGTTTGACGTAATTTCACGTTTCTTGGTTATGACTCTAAATAAAAGGTGAACACTGAATTATTTTGTTAACATTTACACATCTAAAACATTATATAGTTTTATAGGAAAAGGTTTTATGGATTTGGCTATTCCATTTTTCAGGTTTGTGGGTACAGATACCCTTTCTAGATATTCTTGGTAGTTTCTCTGTGGTTTTCATATTATTATTTTTAATACTGATATCAGAATTACATTGTATCAACAAAACTTAATAAATGTGTTGTCATATAAATGTTTGCCACCGAGCCTCAACTCATCCATGTTCTTAATTTCTCCACTGCCAAAGACAGAATTAATATTGCCAGACTTATCAAATCTTAAGTCTACAGTCTTTGAAAATGATGAGCTTTTGATACCCATCCTCAAACTCCAGCAAAATGTGCTACATACACAGAACTGTGCAGCTCATCCAGATGTAGTTTTTAAATGACCTTTACCTTTTCGTTGGCAAGATGAAGTAGAGCGACAAACGCCAGTGGCACTGACAAATTCTGAGCCATTGAATTTGGTAATCTGGAGAAACACAAAGACATGGAGGGACATCCTTAATAACTTGTATCCTTTACTCATCATGATGGAAAGTTGAAATGACTCTGAGATGTGATTATATGTTATGCTAAAGGGAGTATATAAATAATAATTATTTTTAAATAAAAAAAGAATCAGAAGATTAGTGACTATGCAAAACTGCACTTCCATTCTCCAGTTCCCAAAACAGAATTACAACATGTCATGCACATGGAGAACAAAGCCATATTCAAAGAGCTGGGGTGTTGTTCAAAACATAAAAACAAGGTTTGATGATCTCATAAAAATACACGATACATTTGAAACTAAACATAAAAAAAAATACATAATGAAAGTGAGAATCTCTCCATTTCATGAAAAAAATAGCTCATTTTTCATATGGTGGCAGCAAGTTGTCTTTAAAAAGTTGGTGTATGAGTAACAAAGGGCTGGGAAAGTGATATTAAAAAGAAACACCTGGAGGAACATCTTGCAACTAACAGGTTAAAAGGTATTAGGTCAGTGCCATGATTGGGTAAAAATGATCATCTCAGAGCTTCAACAGTATGCAAAAAAAAAAAAAAATTGTAAAAACAATGTCAGAATAATGTTCCCCTGCAAAACTGCATAGACTCTGAACATTGTATTATTTACAGTACATAATATAACAAAATGCAGAGAATCTGGAGAATTAACTGTACTCGCGGGACAAGGATGAAATGTAATATCAGATGTCTGTGATATTCAGACCTTCAAGAGGCACTGCTTTAAAATTAGACCTCATTCTGCAATAGAAAACACTACATTGGCTCAGGCTGGAAATCACCAAGGATTATTTATTTTGCTGTCTAGTAATACAGGAGCTCTAGTGCACAAAAAATTAAGGTATATGTGAACATGATCCAAAAGCTCCACCTCCTTTTCTCAGCTACAGCCTGTTCAAATAAATTGAGGCGAAGTGGAAAACTACCTTTTAGTCAATTTGATCATTTTGAAAAAGATCTAAACAACATCTGGGCCATAATGAAGAGGGCCAAGTTATCAGTGGTCAGTTCAAAAGCCTAAATCTCTGAGGGTATGAGGACTCTTAGTCCTGTGAAATAGGTAGCACATCAAGCACCCATTCAGAAAACGGGAAGGAAGGCCTTGTGCTTTTACTAACAGCCGTAAACAACATACTCCATTCATTAAAAACAAAAAACATGGCTTTGTATAAGAATCTAGATTATAATCTGGCCTGCATGCAGTCCTGTTCACTATTGGAAATTATCTGATGCATCATTAAATTAAAAATGTGACAAGGACCCAGGAGCAGCTTGAATCCCGTATGCCACAGACATGAAAGGGGTCTTGGGGTAACGGGACCAACATATTTGTGGGCCCCGTGGACAGTCAGAAAGGAGACTTGAGGAAAAATCTTCATTTCAATTTGGCAAAGGCTGTATCAGTGCAGGCTTTTAGGTTTGTGTGCAGCCAATAAAATCTAATTGCTTTGACAGCAAGATTGAGAACAAAAGGTAATTATCTTAAAGAAGAAGAAGAAGAAGAAGAAAAAAAACAAAACAACCTGACTGTACATTTCAGGAATCACAACATACAATAAAAACATTTTTTAAAAAGAAAAAGATGCATACTTGTTGATGAACAAAAGTGCTCTGGAGGACAAAACTTAAAAATCAACTACAGGGTTAAGTTCCCATGTGTCTGAGGCCTGATGTAATAAGAGGAGGCAATTCTGCACAGTGAGACATCACCATGCTCCAACCTGAAAAGTGTTGTTACCATGAAACTCAAAACTACTTCAAAATTCAAAAATGACATTTCTTCATTTTTAAAAACATTTGATGTTTTTGCTATATTCTATTGTAAAGCCAATCATTAGAATCTGATTTTATTTCTATTTTACAGAGTGCTACTGCAGACAGCTGGTACCTTTGAAGCAGCGTCTTTGTTGTCTGACTGAAAACTTTCTCCCCACACACTTCTTGTGTCTCCGTTGTTGTGTCCACCTGCAAAGAACATGAAGTCACAACCAATAAAACAATACTGAACCTACAGAGTTAAACAGATATACAAATCTACAACAGACTGCTCATCACCCGCAAGGACTCTGAACACAAGAGGACCAAGATGTAAAACAGATTTGTCATCTCTGTCATTTATACATAAAATACATGTAATTTACCTGTGTTGGTTTTTCTGGGCTGTCAGTGAGAAGTGTCCACATGCTGTTCTTTAGCTTCTTCATGTCCATTTTCTTTGCTGTCTTGGCATAGTTGATTTCAATTTTATTGACCTACCAAGTAGATACAAAAGAACGGCAGCAAACATGTTTACAATTTGTATTGACAGGAAGCTTGAGTGTCAAATGTGTTCTGAATATTTTGTTATATCCAGACTTGAACAACTGAAATTTTACTAGTAGGAAATGTTTTTGAAAACACCCAAAATAAACATTTCTAGCTGTGTCATCACCTCATGTGGCATTAACTAAAATCACTCACCCTGTGTGGCTCAGGTACCAGATCATCTTCACCGTACGTGGACACGCCTTCAAGGTCTTGTGATGGTGGAGGTATACCATCACCTGAAGGCTGTGTATCGTCTGAACCAGTAAATCCTTCAACATCATCATCGCTGTCACCACCCTAAATTAGAAGATAGCGGAGATGTCTGAATTAATACTATTTTAGTGTGGTTTCTGATCATGGCCTTGTCATCCTGCACTATCATCTGTTTAAAAGACAGGAAAACATTGTGTTAGACAAGAGGTGGAAATGTGGCTTGGATCAACATATCCTCCAACTATAAGCTCATTGATCTCCTAGGCGAGTCACGGTTCCCCTAAAATGGATGCATAAAACGCTCCAGTTTAGACAGATTACTGACTCTTACATCGTGATCCCAGTTTCACAGGCAGTGATCATGATCAGCTGCAGTAACATCAGAATAGGAAGTCTGATCAGAGTAATGACTCTCAGGTCTGCTCGTAAAAAAACGCTCCGCAAGACCAGACAAAGTTAACAACCTGCAATAAATTCACCCTACTGGCTGAAACTTGTTCAAATATCATTACATAACCAAGACCATATCAATATAATTAGCATTACTCCATGAAAATGTCTGCTAAAATAGAGTAAAAATATCTAAAATTAACTCATAAGGGATATAAAGGAGTGAGTGACGGACCTGAAGACCTGGACAGAAGTTGGCTGTATCATTGGGGTTGTTGTAGTTGTAATCACCAATGCCTTCTCCAAGCTCTCCAGACAGCCTCTTCTGGCCCTCTTGAGACAACTACAGAAAAAAAATCCAGACATGCAGTATCTGTCTTAATATGACACAAACCATCTTTTGTCTTATATAATCAAGGCTCGTTACATTTTGTGAATTTTAAGTTAACAATCTAAAGATTGCAAGCATTATTAAGCAACTGCTATGCAATGTAACAATGATGGAGAGTGTGGAAAAGAAGCGAAGAAGCGTGTGCATACAGGTTGGAACCGGTGGAGAAGTGTCAAGTGTGATGTGCAATAAGATTTTCAGCAAGAATGAAAGGAAAGGTGAACAAGACGGTGGTGAGGCTGGCAATGTTGTGTGGTTTAGACACTGTGGTACTACGGAAAAGACAGGAGGCAGAGTTGGAGGTAGCAGAAATGAAAATGTTGAGGTTCTCCTTGCGAGTGACAAGGATGGATATGATCAGGTACGAGTACATCAGAGGGGAGGTATGTGTTAGATATTTTGGAGCAAAAGTCAGAGAGGCCAGATTGAGATGTTTTGTACATGTACAGAGGAGGAATAGTGAATATATCGGTAAGACAATGGCATTGAGACAACCAGGCAGGAGGCATAGAGGAAGACCAAAGACAAGATTTACAGATGTAGTGAAAGAGGACATGAAGTTAGTTGATGTGAAAGAAGAGGCCACAGAAGTTAGGCTTAGATGGACATAGATTATTTGCTGTGGCATCCCCTGGAGGGAACAGCTGAAAGGAAAAGAAAAAGAAGATTGCTATACATTTTTAAAAAATATTTGTATATTATCAGTGCTGAAATCGTACCAGGTTTGCAACTAATTTTAAATACAAAAGAAAGGGGAAAAAAATACTATAATCTCAGGAGGCAGCAGCAAGATGAAGTGATTTCACTCTTATTGGTATAATCTGATTCAGTCTGAACCATTAAAACATTTCTTAGACCATTTCCCCCCCCATTGGCTACACTAGTGTGTTGTGTCTCCATGCAAGATCATTTTCCAGCTCTACATGCAAGTAACACTACTAACAACACTAGGGCTGAGGCGGTCTGCATTTTTTTAATAGCAGCAAGAAATTACCACAGTTACGCAGTACCTTGCATTACAGAGAAATTGAGTTTCAGAAATAAAGCTTGTGAGGAAATAGGAGAGTGTGGGTGAATCTGGTATGACTGCGTTTAATGTGTCTGTGGACAGCAGTGATGAGTCGCCGGCAGACGACCCAGCTCGGGTTGGTTTTTGTAATTTAGCTGTCGCTGACAGCTGCCGTTCTATCAACTCGATGTAGCACCTATCAGAAAAGCCATCTACTGTGAAGAGACACAATAGTTTTTATTATTTTCTTCTGGTTATGACAACACAATAAACCCCATGCGTTGATCTCCTCCTCCAATGTGTTGTTGGTATTTTAGGTCGGTATACAATGATTCATGCAGCTGTGCGAGCTACAAAGATTTGTGAAACCTTACCGAATTGGAAGGTTTGAGGCTGAGCTGGGAGAGTGTCTCTGGAGGAAACTGGAAATCTGTTGGTAGAGTTGTTTTCTTGTTGCTGGCACTGAGGGCAGACTTGCTGTTAGTGGTGGCCGCCTGCAAGGACAAGGCAGAAAGTGAGACAAATGATAAGGAAACATTTTGAAAACAGTCCCCCGCATTATATTTTCCCCCTAAATCAACACATACTATTCTGCTATTCTGGGTTCTAAGTATTTTTAAATAAATTATTAGGATAATATGGCAATGCTTACCTGAAAGAAGGAAACAAAATAAACCAAATGACCAAGAGTACAAAGAAATTTATGAATTGACAAGTTGATCATGAAAAACATGTTTAAATGACGATAAAATAAATATAAAACAGAAATAAAATAATTCTACATTTTTTCACCCATGCAGAAAAAAAAATCTAAATGCATGCATAAATGTAAAGACATAAATAAATGTATAAATAGTTAAATACATCAATGAATAATGCAAAATGCAGAATCATTTATTCAGTCACATATATATATTTAATAAACAAATTTTGCATTCATTGATTGATTTCTTTTTTTTTCGCAGCTGTGGCCCTCCATAAAAGATGTTGCCAAAAAGACCCTGTGACAGATCATCTCCGATTCTGCTCTTAAAGGTCAAAATATTGGAACATATCCAGGAGCTAATGTCTGCTACAATTTCTTTCTAATATAAACATGACAAGATGGCTTTAGCTGATAAAAAGTATGATAATTATATAATATAGTTACTCTTTCCTACCTGCAAAGACATCATGGTTTTGATTTGAGACATGAACTGACTGCAGAAACTGTTATTTCTGTTTTAAAAATTTGAAAATAGTCTTTAAATACAGTGATTTGTCAAGCTGACAATCTTTGGTTAATTGATTGACCTACTATCCTGATTAATACAACCCCCAGAAGTATTGACATTTTCTTTTTCATATTCCATTAAACCAGTCATCAATATTTACGTCAACATTGCAATGCATCCAAGATATTTCATGTTATGGCTTACCAACTTGATTTAATTATGTTAATTTTGTACTGTAATTGGTTCTGATCAACCTGACAAGACCATACATGAAACATCTCAGAAAAATTTACACTCACTGAAACAACTAGAAATGAAAGTAAATGTTGCTGCATTTTCCCATACCATCCCAACTATTTAGGGTTTGTAATATATCACAAAGGAAGGGTACACTAATAATGGAAAAATAATGTGAAAACAATTAAAAACAACAACTAATAATTATGAAAAAATGATTCAAAATCAAGAAGCAGTTGTTACTCCCATAGCTAAGTGAGCAAGAAACCAAAAGATGTTAAATCAGGTAAAGCAGGACCAAACAGGTAGAGACTTTTACCCTTGTTGTTCGGAAGTAGGTGTCAAAGTTGACATCATCATTGAAGTCTATTTCAAAGGTCTTTTTGGGCTTCCTCTTTCGTGTCTCCTTGTCAGGCAAGTGATCCACTGTAACAAATGAAGAACAAAAGTGCAGGAAGGGCTGAGATGGAATCCTTGCTGTGCACACGTTCAGCAGGCAAGAATGCCATTAGAAAATACTCTCAGTTGCTACAAAACACCCAGGAAAAGCATAAAGCAGTCGATCATGCCCTCAACGCTGTCTAAAATAAGTGAAATGTTGTACAATTAAAACAACAAATATAACTTAGCCCTTTCAAGAAATAAGACCAGATATCTGATTCAGCCAGAAGCTCTTGATAAACAACAGAAAGATGTGCTCTTTGTTGAACTTCAAAATGGACATTAGATGTGCTACATCTAATGTTTATTACATCATCTATTTTTTGAACTTAATCATTCATCCCCAAAAAATAATTGAAAATATAAGTGCTCAATAATGTCAAAAAAAAAAAAGGTTCATAATGAGTACATGTAAACAGAGCTCCCTACTAACTCCACATTATAACACAGCATTAAAAAAGTTATACAATAAAGCTACATTGGCATGAGTTTTTTTTTTTTTTTGACATATCTTCTCAATGACAATATTCAGAAATTAACTGTGTATTCACCGTTCACTCACATTTGTGCTTTGGTTTGAACTGCCAGTATCCAGGTCCAGCCCATGTGGCCATGGTCCTGGGGCTGAAGTATGAATACTCTCTGGGCTGAGAGGACAGCTGCAGGCACATGGTGGTGATGTCTCCCTCTCCAATGGGAATCACATCCCTGTGTGAACAAAATAAGAATCATTCAAGTTCACTGAGGAAATTAATAAATGAAAAATAAAAACAAAATGTCTATCAACAGAAACTCCAAGTTAGATTTTGCACAATTTAGTACAAATATTCTATTCTTTTCTGAAAGTGACTACAGTTCGAGCAATTACTTTTCCTAGACGAGCAAGTAATAATTTTTTTTTAATTGCAAAGGGAGAAGTTGTTCTTTTTCTCCAGAAAACATTGAAGTCATTCTCTTGTCCGAGCACATTGCTTTACAGCATCCAGAAGATAGAGAAGAAAAGGTGCAGAATACAAAGAAAGTTATGTCTAGTAACTTTTTCCTCAACCCCCTTGAAACTATAACATAATTTAACAAAAACAGAAAACTCAATTCCAAAGTCTGTGGCAAAAACTGTACATTCTTTCATCCCTCAAATTCACCTGAAATAATCTATAGATCAAAGTAGTGATGCTCGATATATCGTCCCACTGATATGTGATGTTTTATAACTTATCGGCATTGGTCTGTTGTCAACAAATTTGCTGACTTTAGCTGCCGTATATAGTTGGGTCACTGTGTGAGTCTATCTATAGTGAGATGTGCTGTGTGTGAGAGGGAGACTGACAGTAAAAGAAAGGGTGGAACTTGATCAGACATGCACAGCACAACACAGTGCCACATAACAGCTACTCCACAGGTAAAGCAAAGCGCTATGCTAACCTTCAACCCCCTGGTGAAAGTTGAATGTGTCTGTAATTGGGCTTTTTTTTTTTTTTTTTACAAGTGTCTCAAGAGGACATTCATATTTCATTATGCAATACCTGCGAGAGCAATGCAATGCGCAGAGTATTGTGTGTAAAATCATTCAACACCAGCAATTTGATCACTCATTTGAAGAACCACCATCATAGCGATGGTGTGTACAGAGTATGAAGACAAGGATAAGATGACAAGAAAAAAAACAAAAAAAAAACAAAAACAGTACAGTGGTACCTTGAGTTACAAGTGTCCCAATATATGAGTTACGAGCTATCATTCCTTCATTTTCTTAATTTTTTGCTTTCACTTGTGAGAAGAAATTTGAGTTACAAGTTTCGAGGCTACAGTTGGCTTGGTGAGTGAATCCTTCCAGCATCCTGTGTCTCACTAGTTCACTTCACTTTGTTACCTGACCAAGGAAGCATCTCTTGTGTTTTGTGCTCACGTTTATGCAGTTGTTTAGCTCAAAGAAGGGTGATGCCTAGAAGCCAAAGAAACAGGTGACAGCACGGAAACCCCCAAACCTGAAGGATCTAGAAATTTTTTCCAAAGAAGGAATGGTCCAAAATCCCAGAGGAAAGTCGAAAGAAACATGTGCACAGTTAAAAAAATTTTTTGGAGGCTGTGATGAGAAATAAGGGCTTTGTAATTGATTACTGAGACAGGGTACGAATAATTTGGGGCACTGAGATTTTGTTTCTACACTTTATATCTAAAATGAATTGGTCATAGTTCCATGCTTTCTTGTGTGTCCTATTTATATCAAATCTGAGGTGAAATAATAATCTGTAAATGAAAAAAATAAAGAAATTCCTTGTATTTGACAGGAGTAGGAATAATGTTGGGCTTCAGTGTATGCTTGTGGTCATTGCTTAACAGGTAAACACAAAAGCAACATGTGTGACAACACAGATTACATTTCACCCTCAAACAAAACATCTTGAAATCACAACTTTTCCAGTCTTACCTTCGTTTGGCGGAGCCCTCGCAACCTTCCTTGTACTCCTTGGATCCCTCCTCACACTCAGCTGATCCCTCTTCATATTCAGCATCAAAGTCAGGGCAGTCGTCTTCCTCTGGTTCGGGCTCAGGCTCAGCATTCACATCAAACACATGTTCACCTTCTTTCATCTTCTCCAGGAGCTGATTCATCGTCTGAAAGAAAATAAATATTCAGAAAGGGGGCGTGAAACAATGTTCACAGTCATAGTCTTGCATTGTGATGAAGGTAAGTTTACTATGAGAGAAAATGATAAGATGTTAAAAATTTGACTTAAGACTCATTTTCTTATTGGAAGTTAAATTCAGGCCTATAAAGCCCTTTAAGCCTGTGTAAAAGCCACAATGAACAACATATTGGCTATAGAAAATCACTGGGGGTCATAAGCAGTTATTCATCTCGCAAGCAAGTCAGAACAAGGTGCACTTTAGTCTCATTCCACTTTCAATGGAAGTTGTTTTTTTTTTGTTTGTTTGACAAATAACATAAATATGAAGCTTTGCTTGGCCCACGCCCAAAATCAGATGCATTTGACTTGGATTGGAACAGAGACAATCATACGCTTCACAAGACCTCTAGCAAATTTGTCCATGTTGCAGCTGGTACTTTTTCCATTAATATTACATAACAAATCAAGAATGAAACTTGTTTGTTGTACCTCAACAAACAAAAAGGATGCAAAGGATGATAAATGTTACTGATAATTAACTTTAGTGAAATGACGATGTAACATTACCTGGATTTCCTAATAAATAAAAATGCTGCCAAAACAAACAAGTAAGAAATTCAACTCCAAATAACCTGAAATGTATTTTAAGTGTGCCAGGATATTTGCTTGGTTCCATAGGTATAATATAAGTTTCTGTTTTTCTAAAGAAATCCATAAAATAAATTGATAGTTAGGTGAGTTGTCACAGAACAAGTATCTACAATGGAGGAATTTCATCTAAATGATTTCATATAATAAATTTGATGGCTAGATGGTTTTTCTGACCTGCTCAGGGTTCCAACTTGTGAAGGAGAAGTCCTGCAAAGAGGGACAAATGGAGCTTTTCTCCTGAGATCGCTGAAGTCCAGCTGGCAGGAGCACAAAAAGAAGGGTTTTAGTGTTTCTATTGTGGAACAGCTCAATGGATGACATAAATAATATCTTTAAAAAAGGTCAGGTAAACATTTAGTTAATGTCAGCATTAAAGACAATAAAACATGAGCACATAATTGCATTATTATTATTATTATTATTATTATTATTGTTGTTGTTGTTTTTTGCTTTTAAAAAGGACACCCTTGTATTTGTTAAATAGATTTACCCATAAATGGGGATGCAGGGACTGCCTGTGGACTTGGAGGAGAGTAGGAGGGTCTGGACTGCAGAAGGGTCATGTAAGAAGGAAAGAGCAGCTCACAGTGACTGTTCTCACTGAAGAGAACGGAGAGGAAGACGCCTGCTGTGCTGGTCTCATCAAAGGATGCAGCCATCCGCTGAAACATGGGGTCCACCTGGGCATTTAAAGAAACGTATTTATAAAATTAGATTGGATTACCTTGATATGAACAAAAGTAAAATACAGGACTTCAATTTTGTTGTTTGTGATATACTGAGGAAAGCATAATAGATTAAGTTTCATAAAGGGACCCATGTCTTACTATTGGTCTAAATCATAGAAACTTGCCATTTCATTTCGCAAAGATATGGAGGAGCTACACTGATATTTTTTAACTGATGTGATGTTACCTCTGTGCATGACAGAGTATGTACATACAAAACTAGCCTGTTTAAGAACAGTTCTTCAAAATCTTCTAAAACAGCTGTACACTGGAGATAAATCATCAGTTGCAATGAAGAAAGTCTCGAAAGCAAGGCTTGAAACTGACTAATTCACAGGTTTTTAAACAGTGATGACTGAATATAGCAAACAGCAGTCATAAATGAGCAACAGTAACATTGTCTAGAGTACACCATACCTCACACTTTCTCTCAGACTCTGCAGAATTGATGTTGCTCAAGTTCTGCTCCACTGTCTTCTTAGGAGGCCTTTTTTTCTTTGGCTGCTTGGCAGTCACTTCTTCTCCTGAAACTCCTTCATCGCCATCTTCCTCTTTAGGACCACGATCTACTTAAAAAGAAGCAGAACCATTTTACTCTGAAGAACATAGGGGGAAGGCCAGGTTTTATTTTGGAAAATAAATAAATAAAATGAGTTGACCACGTACACCTAGATCCAGAGTAATGTGCTATTTAAGATAAAATTCAACAGCAACATAAGCGCTCAGGTTCTCACCCTCTCCAGGTTTTGTCTCACCCCCCAGACCACCCAGCACTCTGTAAGCATCAGCATGAACAGCATCCACTCTCACAGCGTAGATCTTTGTACTGGCATCCAGAGTGCCAGCTGCGACCTTCAGGAAGATACAAATACATAAAATGGAGGAGCAATAAGAAAAAAGCAGATAGACAAACATTATGGCACATACTCCACAAGGAGACATACAGCAGTCACTTTGAACAATGTTTACATCAGATTAACTGTAGATGCTCCAAACCTTGTCAGATTGAGTGATTTTTTTTGTGGTGAGATAAAGCACCACAACAAAAATACTTTAAACTGAACCTATCAACATTGCTTACTAAACTGGAAACAATAGCTCTAAAGAATATTAACTTGTTTCAACATTAAGTCAAACCATTAATTTGGATTAATGTTTCTTCAGAGTAAATAAGCCTCAAGTTTCACACATCTTAGTTACATCTGCAAGACATGCAGTCTTTTTTTTTTTTTTTTAAGAAAATGACAACAAAGTCTGTTTATTCATATATGTACATATTTTACATAAACAGTAATAGGAGCACAATATTCATTGAACAATTAAAACATAAAAATAAGAAATAAAAACAAAAAGCCAGAAAAATGGATATTAAACAACATACCTTGAAGTTGGTGAGCTCAGAGTCCTTCTGTTTTAAAATATCAGCCATGTAATCAATTAGATGTAATCCAAAGGCATTCTTGGTGGTGATTTTCTGGGTATAAGAGAGAGGAATCAGTTTTTTCCCCTCTATGTTTTTCACACATTTAAAAAAAAAATGGCAATAAATCTTGGAAAAAAGCTCAAACTAGAGAACAGTATCTGAAAAAAGGAAAGGAAATGAGTATTCCCACATAATGAACACAATGGCTCTGGCTGGTGTATATGATAAACAGCAAGTAATGTGACCTAATGCATGTAACCTAATGCATAGACTTACATTCTCAGTGGAGAGTTTTATACAAGTGGAGTAGTGCTCTGAGATTTGGGCATTGGACAACTTCGGGACAGCAGCAGGAGTCCCCAAGGCACTGCAAAAAAAAAAAAAGTAGATCATCTTTGAGCAAAGACACATAGTAGCCAGGATGACTCACCCGGCTAGAGTTGTTCACCTGTGAGATGCAGAATCACTGAAAGAAGTATCAGTGGCAGCCTGAAGGTCAATGACTCTTGATTTCCTGCGCTGGCGACGCTCCTGCTCATCATCATTGCCAGGAAAGGCTGTCAGTAGTGGGGTGCTGCAGGCCGCGGGGGACAGACCCTTGTTCTTTAAAGAAGATGATGACCATCCTGTACGGACTCTGGCGATAGGTGTGGAGGCTGCACTCATCCTTGCTGGAGAAAGAACAGTGACCAAAACGTTTTGCTTTTTAGGAGTGCTTATACTATATGTAGATAGGTAAAATACGGGGTGGGAGTATTTTATGTATATACCTTATCTTGACTTAAAATTACAAAACCTGTCAAAGTTGCACACTAAAGACAGCACATATTTGGCCTTGAATGAATTAAATCTATCTTATTGCTTAGACTGAAAATGAAATTTGAAATAAAGGTAGCAAAATTATAGTAAACGAATCAATAACCAGACTTCAGGAAGATTTGAAAACAACTTTTAAAAGCCAAGTCTAACATCTTTTACTCAATCAATATCTGGTCACTTGTAAACAAAGGAATGTGGATGGGAAGTCTTAAACAACTATTTAAAAACAAAAATTCATGTCATTATATAACACAAAACAACTGATCTAACCTTTTTTTGGTAAGTCTTACACCAGTGTGAAAAACTCTACAAGAAGTTGCACTGGTAGAAAACCACATAAAACCGTGAAACAACGCCATCCACGTTTTAATCAGAAAAACAACGTTGTTCACGACTTTTCACCGCCAGATAAGAGACTCACTAACAAACAGAACCTTTACCAGAAAACTTACTTTGCCCAGTCAACATACCTCAAATGATCAGAATGTAGAAATAGCCTTCGTGACAAAAACATATAACATTAATGTCTCAAGTCGCACTTTTGTTTCTCTTCCTGTTCGTAGTTTGAATTTTTGCGCCGAACGGTTTACGTACACCGAACAACGTCATCACGTTAAGTCACGCCCATATATTTTATTTCGCTTGTTCTTTTTTTATTTAATGGCGGTTGGAAAACAACTTATTGGTGCATTACTGCCACCTTCTGGTTTGGAGTGTAGATCAGAATTCAAATTATACTGTCCTCTCATACATTATATATTGAGATACGTACACACACAAGTATATACATATACATATATGTTTTAGCCAAAATTGGTTTTAAATTTGTGACTTTATAAGAAAGGTGGTTTTAGTACAAGTCTCCAACTTTTTGATAAAGATCACAGTTTTTGTGAAATTTGATATTTTATGACAAAAATTCCCTTTTTTTTAAATGAAAAAGATACTGTGAAATTCAGCATTTTACAATGTTTGTAACAAAGCAGTTTTTGGGATTACTCAAGAAAGAAAATGTAATTTTAGAACAGAATGCTTAATTTTATGGCAAAAGTCACAAAGTTTCGGAAACTTGAGATTTTATTGGAAAAACTTACTTTTTCTTTTCTTTTTTTGTTAATTTTTCTTTTTGTACTGGAACTAGCAGGAAATCTGACAACATGGCTGCTGTTAATGTTACATTTCTTGTTAATACTCTCAATGACAATAAAAGTAAAGTCCATTTCAAATTAAATGTTTGCCATATTCATTGGTTACTTTGAATTTGTTCATGCGTTTTTCTTTCTTTCTTTTATGTTCATCTTCCCCCTTCTATTAGTTCAATTTGAAGTCGTCAGAAATGCAGAAAAAAAAGAAACAGTTTAACAGCAGTATTTTCTTTTAAATTTCTTTCAAATAGCCTATGCATACAGTAACATTCAAACTGGAACTAACTGGTGTGCTGGAAAATAATAGATGGGCAATATGGTAGTTGAAAGGGCAGTATAGCCTCTGTAGAAAAAATAAAGAAAAAAAGAAATACGTTATTTGAGAAATAACAGATACTGCTAAGGCAACACACTCCAAATTATCCAGTTAGAATTCAACCAAGCAGGTCATAAATACATAAAAGGTTTAATAAATCACAAACTGTGCTTAATGCAGGTGTATCTATCTATAAAATATATATATATATATATATATTAAACCAGGTTTGACTAATATGTTGCTTTTAATCTGAACCTGCTCTTGTGCTCTGTCAAAAAAAGTGAGCCATACTTTGATGTACAGTATAACAGTATAAATCTTTCACCAGCTGAAGTACTCGGCACTGAAAATTTGCAGATCAGATACTGCAGTGAGCTGATCTCAAACTGCTCATGCTTTCAGGGTCTTTAAAACTACATTAGTATCCGTAATAAAATATGATAATATATGCTATATATTTACCATGGGCTTTGCAGTGCCTCAATTATAGGCTGGAGTAAAATTACAAATAATAAAAGCGGGGAGAAACAGAATGAAAAGACTGATAAGAATGCCCACTAGATGGCAGTAAAAAACATCACAAAAACTTCCAGTTTGATTGATTGCTTAAAGGAGATGTCTCTTTATTCTGTCTATAGCAACTCTCGATCTGAAGGTACAACTTTGGACGACATAAAGAAAGTCTGAAGGCCTCCTCTGATGTTCAGTGGTCAGACTCCAGATCTTACTCTGTCTCGAAGGTTCTATTAAAAAGCTACACGTTTCTATTTTTCTTCAATTGATTTTAACATCTGGACAGCAAGAAGCAAACTTGTAAAGATTTAAATTCATTATTTTATTATTCCACATAAAGTAGTAATGTGACATAGGGGATATATATATATGTATTTTAGTAAAGCATGACTGGCAGTCACCTTCTTTCCTTTCACAACACAGCACAGCAAGAGACCACAGAGTGAGGATTCATGTCAGCCATTTGACGTGAATCTGGTGTTTAAGCTCTTGAGAGTTATGCATGTGCACAATGGTGTGAAAACCATTAGGACATGAATACACCTCTGTGACCTGCACTGCGTTTATATCCCGATCAGGTAGATCAGGCTAAAGTGGAAGTAAACGTGTCTCAATCCACACATTTAAAATATTCATATCTGAAACTCAAACTGAAAAAAAGGCTGGCAGACTGTCTTTGGTCCTTGCTGTTGTTATAAATATAACAAATGCAAAGCCCTGTCATGTGCTTCTGAGCAGTGAAACTTGATCGTTGTAGGAGGAGCATTTCAGCATGATATATGGTTATGGCATTCAAACTGAAATTAGTCAGTGTATGCATGAATATGCATAAACATGCAGCAATCCCTGGCAAATGAAAAACATTTATCTTTTCCGCAGATGCCTCAGCATCTTTCATCCTGCATATACCATTTGACAGATTTTTCCTGTCTTGTCGTTGATAGCAGATGATGAGGACTATTAAATGTCTTTATTTCTCTCTGCACTCAGTGCTTCACTTTAATCAGATCCTTTTCATTGGATAGCAGACACTGAACACATTCGGCCTTAAGCTTTTTTTTTTTTTTTTTTTTTTAGCAACCTTCCTTTTGTAGTTTTTACTTAAGTTGGTTTCCTACTTTGAACTTGTTCTAAGTATGGAAATCGACTGTGTGGGGAAAAAATGAAGCTGTTCAATGACGACCTTTTTTAATTGTTTTTTTTTTCATATAAGTCTGCACACTAAAAGTGAGAATGAGCTCATGTCTGTGTGAATAAAGTAGAACTAAAATGAAATTACAAAGTAGAGGAGAGCTGTGCAGACAAGGTTGTTAAGCAGATTGCAGTTGCAAGAAGAGTGCTGATTGATTGCTTTAACATGCTGGAAGCGTTACAAGGACCAAGGTCAGGAAGATGGCTTCTTTCAGATAATAAATAAAGGAACAGATGTCAAATGAAAAAGCAGAATATGCATTGATAGGTCATGGCCAGATGTATTCAATGCCCTCAGCTTTGCACACTTATGTAATCTTACTGTGCTGTAAAAAAGAGTTTCTGACCTCTATGTAACAACCTTTCTATACTTGACCAAGTCTGCTTTTCATTGCAATAACACAGGTAGCTCAATATGTTTTGAATTACACATATATTTCATTATGTAGTATTTTTAACATGTTTTCACTGTAAGGGATCTTTAGTTGTTGAAGCAGGAACACACCTGAAAATACAAGGTGTCAAATAGAATTTTATTTCAACAAAGCCAGTAACACAAGCCTGTAAAAGCTCTATTAGAAACTTAATCTCTTATACATAAGCAGATCCCCAGTTAGCCATCACATGCTGACATATTCTCTTTCACTGACTCGTGGTTTAAGGTTCACTTTCAGTTACACAGACTGACATTTCAGTGTTGTGGATGGCATTCCATCAGATTGGGTTTAGCAGAAATTAAGAGTCAACAATAATAATATGAGTATAACTACAAGGCTAAAGTGAACTATTATTTTATTTACTATCTCATTTATGTCTTATTTTCAACAGAGACCTGTTTTAAACAATAAAAGCATTCCAATTTATAAAATAATAATATAAATAAAATATACATTTAAGTTCCTCAGTATGAAGAATTACTGAAAATAATCATCAAAATAAGAGTAAGTTCTTTTAGTAAATGTTCTAAATTCAACCAGTGTGACCAGACTGGGCAACTTCAGATCCCGTTGAGGCATGTTCCAGGTGACAGTACCAGGCAGGGAATGCGTTTGTAGAGAGAGAGAGAGAGAGTCAGAGTGGGCTCTGGGCCTTGTTGATAAGGCTAGTAGTGGATGGGAAGAAACTGAAACTGTTCTTGTAGCGTGAGGTTTTGGTCTTGATGGATCGCAGCGTCCTGCCAGAGGGGAGCGTCTCACAGAGTTTGTGACGGGGTTGGAAGGGCCACAAACCTCCTTGAAGGCCTCAGAGTCCTGGAGGTATTGGTGTTTCTCAAGACTATGTGTACACAAAATAAAACCATACATTATTCAGTACAAAATGACAAGCAAAAGCTAGTATTTAGTGTGGCCTTCATCAGATTCAATGTATATTTTTAAGGAGATAGATATTTAGATATGCTAATAATTAGAATTCAGTTCTGTTTGGGTTTAAGAGAGCCAAGTTCCTGTTTTTCTGTTTGTATTTTCAAGAGAACTGAGAGTAAATATGGATGGTCAAACTTTGTCAAAACAACAAAAGACTAAAACTTTTCCACAGTGGTGCAAATGGCTTCTTATTCATCGGACCAGCTCTCCTCTCTGTCCAAAATGTGTCTCCTACTGTCCTCAAAAGAGTGAACCAGTTTTTGTCTGAAGGTGTTGTTAGGTCTGAAGGGATCTGACTTTCCTGCCACACATGGAATGACAGCATTTTTGAACGACTCTATATTCTTTTTTTCTTATTGTTTCCTTTCTCTTTTCTGTTTTGTGTAGTGGTGTGGGGGGGGGGGGGGGGGGGGGGGGGGGGGGGGGGGGGGGGGGGGGGGGGG